>OZ019980.1:27092169-27389752 GCA_963970395.1 Ephialtes manifestator
TATCACATATACGTGTTATTTCTGCGTGCGTTGAGTGTGTGCGTTATTCCTTTATCGTGAATATCTCGGCGGGGGATTCCCGCAGGCTCGACGCGCCATCTGGTAGTCGGAATACGCGACTGCTCGCCAATCCCGAGAGAGAACGAATCCTCGTTACTCCAGTTTTTGTTTTTCTTTTCTTTCAAAGGATTCGTTGATTTTTCGCAACGAGTACAGGATACATATTATTATTATTGTGCACGAACTCAAGTCCGCCATTTTGTCGAGCATCTTCCGAACTCGCGTGCACGAAACTCGACGAGAATTTGAGGAACGTGGAACGTGGAACGATTGAGCGGAATTTTTTAAATACTCGGGAATGAGCGACGATGAGCAATTTTCGAAACGACAAATCTATTTAAAATACTTTTCTTTATTTTATGTTAAATCTCGCGATTTTTAATATCACGAATTACATTTTCTGCGGTCAATAAGAGATTGACGCTCTCGTACAATTCGGCGTTATTCGAGCCAAAAAGTATTTCGCATAAATTAGCTTTGCGAATATTGCTCATCCCTGGGAATACAGTAGAGTCCCGCGTAAATTTACAACAAAATTATGCAATAAAATTTAAAAAAACGTAGTTTAAGATCGTAAAATCGCAATTTTTTTTTTCGTTGTTAAAAAAATACGCGAGTCTCTACTGTAGTGGGGAATTTAGGGTAGCGAAAACTGAAACACGTAAATAAAAAACAAAACGTACGACCTCTGAACCAAACACAAATCAGTTTAATCCTCAAATAAAACATAATTTCTGTTATGTTATAATAATTAAATAAATAAATAAATAATCGGTGGTGGTGGTGGTGGTAGTAGTAGCGTTAATTAGTTTTAGTAGTTGAAGTAGTAGTAGAAAGTAGCAGTAGCGGTAAAGTAGTAGTAGAAGTAGATGTTAATGTAAAGTGAAAATTTTTTTTTTCCTTTTTTTTTCATAATGCGAGTATGATAAGCCAGTAATAAGGTTTTTTTTTTCTAAGTGTTATGAACTAAGTTACGACGAGAGACACAAAAAATATATAATGATTGCGACAATAATAATAATAATAATAATAATAATAATAATGGTACTAAGAAGAAGAATAGATGACGCTAGTGATGGCAAACATAGTAATAATAATAATAATAATAATCATAATAACCAGAGTAGTAATAGGAGTAGAAGTAGTTATAGTAATAATTAATTGCGTGAAGATAAATCGTCGTATCAAATCGTTGAGGGTTGTTGTTGTTGTTTATAATTCGATTGTCACGAGAAGAGATCCTCAAGTCGACGAAATTATAATAATGTGATTTCGTTTGACCAAAAATTTCACGATTTTTGGAAACGCGACTTTAAAAAAAAAATAAAAAAAAAGATAAGAAAAGAAAGCCTCTAAACGCTAATCACGCAACAAACACGGAGAGAGATTTACGTTAGTGTTTACGTGTGCGAAAACGGTTAAATAAATAAAATCTTAGAAAAAAATTCGACGGCCTTAGCTGATTGGGAGAAACGGCGTTGATTTTTTTTAAATTACGGCCATTATCAAGATTGTTTTTAAGAGATTATTTGACTCGCGGTAATTCGCGAGTTTTGGCCTTTCTCGCCGTTTTCTCCCGGACTAGACACATGAAGGTACACATAAATAGGACACGATACACTATATCTCACGTTATTAAATATATATATATATATGTAGATATATAAGTCATAAATTTTGATGACTGAGGCGTGTGTTGTTTTTTCTTTTCTCTGACTCGGGTGATTTTTATTTCTTTCCTCTCGATTCTTGCGCAAATCCTGCGAAATGCGAACGTTTGTTTGTTTGTTTGTTTTTTTTTTATTCTCTCTCACTTTTTACGACTACTTACACCCTTTTTTTGCTGTGTTTTACCCTCGCATACACTCATCACATTCACTATATATGCACTAACTATTACATCGATAATAATAATATATATATATTTATATATTGTTATACAAATATATATATTATATTCTCAACTACGTTTCCATCAACGAATCCTTTTTTTCCCTTCGAATCTAAGCTAATTTTTTCGTTCGTAGCTCGTGGACTAGACGCATTTCCGCTTTGCCTATTTTAATTATCATCATAGTTTAAATTGTCTGTTAAGTCACGCGGAAAGTCGATTTGGACGCACGAGTTAAGCAACAAAGATACCGCGATCGAGTCAACTCGGAAATTTGATTAACTTTTGTGGATTTCCTCGTTGATGGGACTTGTTTATTATTTTTTTATTTATTTCTTAATTTGTTGTTTTTGCTTTCACAGCTTTACTACTACCACCATCATCGTCATCAATTATCATTCAGTCGAGAAACGTCGAGGGTATGAAAAAAAAGAAATACCACGCGACGTCTTCGTTCTGTTTATCAAGTCGATTAGGAGAAGCTAATTGATCGGTCGATATTTCAAATCGACAAAAATTTCGATGCTTCGCTCGCTCTCCTCTTTATCGTCAAAAAATCTACCGCACACACACATATATGTATATAATACATATAATATTTATTATACATATATATATACAACATATATATATATATATATTAAATCGAAAGCCGACGTAATGTCGACATAATCTTCGTCGCGGATATTGTGAAAAAATTGCCACTTTTTTAATTGGTCCATCATCGGGCGTTATTTATTTATTTTTTTTTTAATACGGGCTGACTCGATCGAAGCCATCTTTAAGGCTGAATTATTCGCGTTTCTCAAGTATTTTCGCCTTTACACATTTTTTCAAAAAATCAAAAAAACGCTTTTTTTCCTACAGATTATTAAAAATGTGTCTGAATGTTAATAAAAACACATTTTTATTCCTGTTTTTTTTTGTGTTTGATCGATTTTTTGAAAAATTTGCACAAATCTTAACACTCGTTTTGTGTTTTCGTTTCGAGTACCAAAATTGCCGGGTGAAAAAAAAAAATTGTGCAGACGTTTTGAAAAAAAAAAAGCGAATACACGCAAAAATTTGCTTGGAAAAAATGTGTCTCGATGTAATAAAAACACATTTTTTTCAGTTGTGTTTGATGAATTTTTTTTTTAAGTTTGCACAATTTTTTTGGCAATCGTGTTTTTTTTTTTTTTTTTCGTTTGTCCATAAACGACTCTACCCGTAAACACGTGAGAGCGACTCGCGTTTGTCGACAGTAATTAAGACCCGATACAAAAGTATCCAACCGCGTTGATTCTGCGAGCGACAGAAATGTTCTCGCGATTTTGAAAACTGCCGACAAATCGTAAGTATTGAAAATAGCATATTAATCATAATATTTCGTTCGATTCGATGTCGATTTAGCAGCAATATTTTTCTTATTAATTCGCTAGACCACAAATAATTACATATAAACGCACTCGATGCCCTTTTCGTTTGTTTCATCAATTACCGATTATTTTCTACATAAACGCGAAGTTGAGAAATTGCGCTTTTTTTCCTGTACTTTTGTCTCTCATTGATCTTGTTTTTTTTTCTTTTCTTTTTCTTTAAACCTTGACTAGCACGAGAAAAATTTAAGAGCTAGGATCGCAAATACCGATTTTCGTCCCTCGGGTTTTATTTGGTTCGCAGTTTTCGCGCTTTTTTGCACAAACAAAAAACATTTTAAGGAAGTTTTCGCGTCAAATGAGTGCTAAATTTTTAAAAGCATTCCTACAATTTCTCGTGATTTAATCAAATATTTTAATATACAAATACAATCGCATCTGTGATTAATTGATTATCTGCAAATGTTCGATGTCACGTTTTTTCATCCATTTTTTCAAAACCGTAAGTCCGATTTTGACGATCAATAAGTCATTTTGTGTATCGAAAAATTCTTCATCGATTGACCTTTTAGATTTTTAATAATAATTTGTAGTTCGAAAGTTAGAACCGTTTGATTATCCTGTCCTATTCTAACATCGGACATACAAATGTCCGTAACTTTTGAACAACTAATACGATTTGAAAATCTGAACGATCAATCGATTAGGAATCTTCCGACGATCAAAATGAGCTATGGCTCGTCATAATTCGTCTATTATTAAGGTTAATCCATTTGAAAAACTGCACGAAAAAAAAAACGATTTCTCTATTCGAATCACGACTGCGATTGTATTTGTAAATTAACAACTGATTCTGCAACGTGAATAATCCTTCGTTACTGTTAATTAAAGTACCAGAAATTGTAAAGACGTTTTTTCCAAATAAATCACAAATTTTACAAGACTGAAACTTCCTTAAGCGTTTTTCCGGCCGCGCAATTACAAAATAGACTCTCGACTCGTGGCGTTGAAGAAAAAAAACAAAAGAAAAAAACAAAAGCAAAAGAGAAATGTCGCATAATATCAGCTATTTTTTTTAAGTACTTTTCCTTCATTCAATTTTTCTTTATTTTCGTATTTCATTTAAACACTATTTCTCACTCGATTTAAGAGATCAACGAGCCCCTCCCCCCTCCCAAGTATTCACGTAACTCGGAATTACTTATCTTATGATTTCCTTTTGCCCTATTAATCGTTTGTTTGGTATTTTTTGTTTCGCGCCTTCGCGAAAGAAAAAACACCATTTTTTATTTCTTCGTCGCTTAATTAATAATACCTGGCGAATAATACGCAGCTTCCGTGAGATCTTCGTTCTCGTTCACGGTTGCATTACCGATTCTCCTCTCAATCCTCTTAATCCTCTCTCTCTCCTCTCTCTTTCCCCTTATCATTTAAATTACAATATTCTAAAACTTATACATAAACGAGTATGTATAACTGTGTTATTACGTGTGTAATTTCTTTTCCTTGTTTTTTCTTCTTCTTTATCCTTCTTTTTTCATTTCTGCAAGCTCGAAAAAGCTACGAGACTTTTGGGCGTTAATATTCGTAAAATTCCTCGCGCGTTCACTCGATTTTATAAACGAAAGATCAAATGTATCTTTCGAGCTCCGAGGAACGTGAAGGAAAGTACAATATTTAAATAGCCTTAAGCCAAACAGCCATTTCGTATCCTCGCTGAGCGATAATACTTAGTATGTTACAGAAGAGCGCGTTTTTACAATCATAGTGTTTCCTTTTTTTTCTTTTCTATATAAAAAAAACGCTCTAATCTTTCATCGTTTTCCCTGAACCCCCAAAAAACGTCAGCCGTTAAGGTTGTACATGTACATAAATCATAATATGTATGTACAAAATACGCAGGCGGCAATTTAGTTTAACCACAGGGTTTAAGTAGTCACACTTATCTATCACTCTTTTCTCAATTATTGTTATTTCTGATAATCCTTTCCCCTCTTCCTTCGTCTTTCTCCCTTAACGTTTCAAATTTCTTTTCTCATTTAAGTTGTTGTTGTTGTTTAAATATTTCTCACGGCGGAAGAGAAAGAAAAGAAAAGATACGTGTTTGTTTGTTTGTTTTTTTTTAAACGCCGCGACGTCATTATCTCGGGCTTTAAGGGCTCACAGTCACAGAGTCACAGCACGCGTTCTCCTACCCCATCGATTTATTTGGTTGTTTGTTGTTGTTGTATTATTTTTTTTGCTTCCTTTTGTTTCTTCACCGTTTTCCTTCTCTTCGTTTTTTATTTTCCTTTTAATAATAATTATTATTTGGTATAGACCTCTCTTAAGACTGCGCTGAATATTCTCTGAGACTCTTCGAGCTCTAGCGAGGACACGAGACATTGAAGATTGCGTTTTTTTTTGTCGTATTGTTGTTAGTTTTGTTGTTGCTGTTGTTGTTGTTTTTTGGTATTTTGGTGTCTCTTTAGACTCGTCTCATATTCTCTATCGTTTGATTCGCTATGCGCTGTTGCGCATAGCGCAATATCCTTGCACCAAATTTGCAAACTTCATTCTCGGATCGCTCAGTCTTTGAAGGAGGAGCTTATCGAATGATGTTTGCAGTGCTCTCGCTGCTCCCTCGTCCTACGCTGCCTTGCTCTTGTTCGTCTTGAAGCTAACTTGCAGCACTCTGTTGCCGAGTGTATAACCGTTTAGGCTTTGTATCGCAACGACAGCCTCCTCGTAGTTCGTCATCGTCACGAATCCGAAACCCTTGCACTTGTTGGTCTGAAGATCGCGGATCACCTTTACGGACTGCACAGCACCGAATGGTCCAAAGAGCTGCCACAAAACGTTCTCTTCCGTTTCCGGGGCGAGATTGTACACGAAGATACACCAGCCAGAACCGTTCATCGCGTTTCCTGGGAGCATCGAGTTTGCCAGCAGGTCTCCCGCAAGTGGACTGTACCTGCAACATTGGCCAAAATTTTCGATGAGTTTCGGGGTTTTGGTTTTGAGGATATTTAACAAATATCGGGAGGTGGACGTCAAAATGGCGAATGGTTAAAATAGCAAATTTCAAAATTGGAAATGGCTGAATTAGAATTGTTGTCATTATGAAATTCGCTATTTTTACCCACATATTATTAAAATGGAATCAAAATAGCGAATGGTTAAAATAACGAATTTCAAAATTGATATTCGCTATTTTGAGACCATTCGCTATTTTTACGCACATATTATTAAAATGCAATCAAAATAGCTTCGCTATTTTGAGACCATTCGCTATTTTTCCACATATTATTAAAATGCAATCAAAATAGCTTCGCTATTTTGAGACCATTCGCTATTTTTCCACATATTATTAAAATGCAATCAAAATAGCTGCGGTATTTTGAGACGATTCGCTATTTTTCCACATATTATTAAAATGCAATCAAAATAGCGAATGGTCAAAATGGCGAATTTCAAAATTGGGAATGACTGAATATAGAATTGCCATCATTATGATATTCGCTATTTTGAGACCATTCGCTATTTTTCCACATATTATTAAAATGCAATCAAAATAGCTGCGGTATTTTGAGACTATTCGCTATTTTTCCACATATTATTAAAATGCAATCAAAATAGCGAATGGTCAAAATGGCGAATTTCAAAATTGGGAATGACTGAATATAGAATTGCCATCATTATGATATTCGCTATTTTGAGACCATTCGCTATTTTTCCACATATTATTAAAATGCAATCAAAATAGCTGCGGTATTTTGAGACTATTCGCTATTTTTCCACATATTATTAAAATGCAATCAAAATAGCGAATGGTCAAAATGGCGAATTTCAAAATTGGGAATGGCTGAATATAGAATTGCCATCATTATGATATTCGCTATTTTGAGACCATTCGCTATTTTTACCCGCATATTATTAAAATGCAATCAAAATAGCGAATGGTCAAAATGGCGAATCGTTAAAATAGCGAATTTCAAAATTGGGAATGGCTGAATATAGAATTGCCATCATTATGATATTCGCTATTTTAAGACCATTCGCTATTTTGACCCACATATTATTAAAATGGGATGAAAATAGCGAATGGTCAAAATGGCGAATCGTTAAAATAGCGAATTTCAAAATTGGGAATGGCTGAATATAGAATTGCCATCATTATGATATTCGCTATTTTGACCCACATATTATTAAAATGCAATCAAAATAGCGAATGGTCAAAATGGCGAATGATTAAAATAGCGTATTTCAAAATTGGGAATGGCTGAATATAGAATTTCCATCATTATGATATTCGCTATTTTGAGACCATTCGCTATTTTTACCCACATATTATTAAAATGCAATCAAAATAGCGAATGATCAAAATGGCGAATGATTAAAATAGCGAATTTCAAAATTGGGAATGACTGAATATAGAATTGCCATCATTATGATATTCGCTATTTTGAGACTATTCGCTATTTTGAGACTATTCGCTATTTTGAGACTATTCGCTATTTTGAGACCATTCGCTATTTTGACTCACATCTTATTAAAATGCAATCAAAATAGCGAATGGTCAAAATGGCGAACGATTAAAATAGCGAATTTCAAAATTGGGAATGGCTGAATATAGAATGGCCATCATTATGATATTCGCTATTTTGAGACCATTCGCTATTTTTACCCACATATTATAAAAATGCAATCAAAATAGCGAATGGTCATAATGGCGAATGGTTAAAATAGCGAATTTCAAAATTGGGAATGGCTGAATATAGAATTGCCATCATTAAGATATTCGCTATTTTGAGACCATTCGCTATTTTGACCCACATCTTATTAAAATGGGGTGGGGGTCAAAATAGCGAATGATCAAAATAGCGAATGGTCAAAATAGCGAATGGTTAAAATAGCGAATTTCAAAATAAGGAACGTCTGAATCTAGAATTGCCATTATGGAATTCGCTATTTTGAGACCATTCGCTATTTTGACCCCCACATCTTATTAAAATGGGGTGGGGGTCAAAATAGCGAATGGCTAAAAAAGAGAATTTCAAAATAAGGAACGTCACAATATAGAATGGCCATCATTATGAAATTCGTTATTTTGATCATTCGCTATTTTGATTGCATTTTAATAAGATGTGGGTAAAAATAGCGAATGATCAAAACAGCGATTTTCATAATGATGGCAATTCTAGATTCAGAAGTTCCTAATTTTGAAATTCGCTATTTTAACCATTCGTCATTTTGGTCATTCGCTATTTTAATTGCATTTTATATATTTTCAAATTGTGAGGCAAATGAACAGCTATTTTCCTTTTTTTCTTTCCTCATGTTTTTTTCCTTGTTAAAAGGGTTTGGAAATTTTGTTGATAAGGTTGTGACGGATATTCAGTGAATTATCGATGAATTTAGTGAGGCAATTTTTTGGTCGTAGAGTAAATGGTAATTTTTACTTTAACGTTTCGACTCGAAATTTCTCTTCAGAAATATTTTTTTATCCACTGTTTTTCCACACAAATATGAATTTGGGAGTTATTATTTTTATTGTACTTTATGATCTGTAAAACTTCCAAAAATTCTATGTATCTTTTAAAATTCTATAGAATTTCTTTAAAATTTGAGATGATTATACTTGAAAGTCGCCTAATATAATTACTATTTATTATATTATTAAGCAAATATATCCAAAGATATAATAACTAATCATCTCTCCCAATTTCATTGTATAATTTAATCTACAGTGAGTTTTGTCTTTCTAAACAAAATAGCATTGCAATTTTAGGTAAAATTCATCACTAAATTAATTCCCAATTTCCCTGAATTATTTCCACGTGCAAATTTGAACAATTGATGATAAATTTGTCTTCTTTTCTTTTTTTTAAATATTACTTTCCTACGAATAACATGGTAGCCGTTTTCTTTTCCGAAAAAAAAAATCCCTAATTTTTCCCTGACTAATTAATCAATTTTCCCTGACCGAAATTTTAAGGACATCTCCAAAAAAATTAATAACGCGAATAAAAAAAAAATGTATTAGAAACAGATACGTGTTTTTGACAAGTTATTTATTTCTCGATCAACAACGAATATTACTTTTGAAGCTATATTTTCTCTTTCAAAACACAAACGTTCTTTGGAATTATAATGCTTTAAATCCGATTAAATACTGATGTGAAGTGTAATAGTTATTTTAGTAATATATAACACTTTTTAAACGTTTTTTGTTGAATGCTTCGATTTGTTCGAATAGATTTATGTTGTAATGTTTATATCAATATTTATTTGTTGTTTTTTTTTCTTTTCAAATATTTTTCGGTTGTTTTTTTTTTCCAAGTCTTTCTTTTATGGATTTTTATTCAGTTATTGAAACTTTGACAACAATCTACTTTTTCCCTGACTAATTTCGATATTCCCTGATTTTTCACTGATTACCTGATCAATTTTTTATTTCCCTGACTTTTCCCGGTTTTGACCGTGAATAAATGTATTAAAAAATTGAATGTAATAAATTTTTCGTGCAAATTCCTCGCATTTGAAAGTACAAAGCTCACTATAAGTCTAAGCGTAACGCGTCGTAGCATTTAATTATTTTTAGCAGCATCGTCGGTTTACCAACGATTTCGAAATTCTGGCTTATGGCACGCACATCCGAAATTGTATCTCAACGACGGTTCGGTTAAGATTTGATATAACATAAAGGCAACAGCAGAACATATATTTCCGCGATTATCCACACATAAAATTCAGAGAAAATGAATCTTTCGAGTTTGCGAAAAATTGGATAAGACAGAAATTTCGTGTGTAACGAAAATTCTATTTTATGCACAGTTGTAAATGCCTAATAATTATGATTTTATAATAATAAAATATAGCGATTGTAATACGATGATTAAACTTTGAAATGGCTGCAAAAATTATTATTTTTCAATTAAAATTCATGGCAATTCTTTTGAAAAAATGGAGAAAAATAATTGATACTTATTTCTTCCATTTTTGCCACTATTTCTTGCATTAAAGCGAAAATTAGTATTTTTTACAGCTATTTAAATGTTTACACTCTATTTTATAATTGCTACATATTATTATTGTGAAATGATAATTAGAAAAGAAATTGTACTGTAAACTAGAGTGGAGATAAATTAATGGAGATTTACAACTCTGATTTTATGGACATTTAATAAGAGATTAATATTCGGGAAAATAGAAGCTTACACACATATATATTTAGATTTAACTACGTACCTACTTGACGTCACAAGCCGCGTTAAAATAAGGCACATCTCGGTGAATACTCGGTTTAAAAAACGCGATTTCATGTTACATTAATTGAGTACATTGGTTAAATATGCATTAAATGTCGTTATGAATGAGAACTCGTGAATATTTAGGACACGAGATTTGTTTTCCTTACGTGTGGAATGTATGCGTGTTTTTTTTTTAATTTTTTATTATCAAATTTCTTTTTTTTTTTTCTTTAATAAAAATTGTATAGAATTACGTGTGTGTGGAAGGCGAAAAGAAGATTAAATCGCCACGCGGACATTTACACTTGACAAAAAGAGCACGAGGCAAAATAATAAGCTAAATAATAAGCTATTGAATAAAAATAATAATTAATATCTAATGCCATTGACGCTAAAGGCTTACCATCAGTACTAAAAAAAAGATATACATAGAAATTCAATTACAGAAATGGGAGAAATAATTTGGAAGAGGAGATTTAAAGTTTGACTGAAAACTTGAGAGGTTTCAACGACGAAAGGACAAATTGCAGGCAGGAAACCACACAAAATGAAAAAAGGGAAGAAATTTTATGTGAAGAAGCCAAATAACTTATAACGATAATAATAATAATAATAATAATAATAATAACGGAAAAAAGAAAAATACTGACCTCTGTAAGCCTTTGTTAATGGCAAGCATGGCCTTGCCAGTGCTAAAACAAAACACAAAAAGAACAACGTAAGATGAAAAATATATCACGGGGCAAGAAGCTAAGGAAAGTGACAAAGCGTTTTTCTTTTTTCTTTTATTTTTAATTTCTTTTTTTTTTTTTTTTTTTTTTCTAGTTATTAATAATTCGTCTACGACGCCTCTTTATACTCGCTACTAAGGTTGGAAGAAATGAGAACATCGAAAAGCGGAAAGAAAGGTGAGGGACAGATCTGCGCGCAATAGATCAATGCTGTGTTGTGTGCAGAGTTGTAAATGCCTGATAGTTATAGAAATAATGGTGATGATACGATGAGTTCTGTAATTATGATTTTATAATCAGGGATGGGCACATTTGAGTGAAAAAGTATTTAAATACACGATTTAAATACTGAATGATTTTCCACTAATTATTTATTTTCGCTTGAAATAATTAATGGTTTTTCACTAATTATTTTTGCGAGGTCAAATAATGAGTGGTTTTTCATTTATTATTTTTTCAGGTATAAATAATGAGTGATTTTCCACTCATAATTTATTTCAAGTTTAAATAATTAATGGATTTCCACACATTATCTTTTCGAGGGGAAATAATGAATGGATTTCCACTCATAATTTAAACTCGAAATAAATAGTGAGTGGTTTTCCACTCACAATTTATTTTGATTTTAGATAATGATTTTTTATCCACTCAACATTCATTTTGAGATTAAATGATGAGTGGAAAACCACTAATTATTTATTTCGAGTTTAAATAACGAGGGGTTTTCCCGAGCAAGAAAAACGCTATTAATAATTAATTATTAAGTAATTATATTAAACATTATTGATTATTATTCAATATTATTAATTATTTTTAATAAATTTCTAATTATTCCTAGCGTTTTTTCTCGTTCCGGTAACCCACTCGTTATTTTAACTCGAAATAAATAATGAGTGGTTTTCCACTCATCATTTAAACTTGAAATGAATTATGAGTGGATAAAAAATCATTATTTAAACCAAAATAAATAGTGAGTGTAAAACCACTCATAATTCATTTCGAGTTTGAATAATTAGTGAAAACCCATTGATTATTTTCCTTGGAAAAGATAATGAGTGAAAATACATTCATTATTTAAACTTGAAATGAATTATGAGTGGAAAACCACTCATTATTTGTATCTGTAAAGATAATTAATGAAAAACCACTCATTATTTGAACTCGGAAAAATAATGGGTGGAAATCCACTCATTATTTTAAGCGAAAATAAATAATGAGTAGATAAACATTCATTATTTTAAGCGAAAATAAATAATGAGTGGATAAACATTCATTATTATTTTTTTTCTTTAAATAAATTTTGCTCATCCCTGATTTAAATACTGAATGATTTTCCACTAATTATTTATTTTCGCTTGAAATAATTAATGGTTTTTCACTAATTATCTTTCCGAGGTCAAATAATGAGTGGTTTTTCATTTATTATTTTTTCAGGTATAAATAATGAGTGATTTTCCACTCATAATTTATTTCAAGTTTAAATAATTAATGGATTTCCACACATTATCTTTTCGAGGGGAAATAATTAATGTATTTCCACTCATCATTTAAACTCGAAATAAATAATGAGTGGTTTTCCACTCACAATTTATTTTGATTTTAGATAATGATTTTTTATCCACTCATCATTAATTTTGAGATTAAATGATGAGTGGAAAAGCACTAATTATTTATTTCGAGTTTAAATAACGAGGGGTTTTCCCGAGCAAGAAAAACGCTATTAATAATTAATTATTAAGTAATTATATTAAACATTATTGATTATTATTCAATATTATTAATTATTTTTAATAAATTTCTAATTATTCCTAGCGTTTTTTCTCGTTCTGGTAACCCACTCGTTATTTAAACTCGAAATAAATAATGGGTGGTTTTCCACTCATAATTTAAACTTGAAATGAATTATGAGTGGATGAAAAATCATTATTTAAACCAAAATGAATTGTGAGTGAAAAACCACTGATAATTCATTTCGAGTTTGAATAATTAGTGAAAACCCATTGATTATTTTCCTTGGAAAAGATAATGAGTGAAAATACATTCATTATTTAAACCTGAAATTAATTATGAGTGGAAAACCACTCATTATTTGTATCTGTAAAGATAATTAATGAAAAACCACTCATTATTTGGACTCGGAAAAATAATGGGTGGAAATCCACTCATTATTTTGAGCGAAAATAAATAATGAGTGGATAAACATTCATTTTTTTTTCTTTAAATACATTTTGCACATCCCTGAATATAATATGTAAGCGATTGTAATACGATGATTAAACTTTGGAATGGCTGCAAAAATTATTATTCTTCAATTAAAATTCACGGTAATTCTTTCGAAAAAATGGAAAAAAAAGTAATGCATTAATTATTTCTTCCATTTTTTCCACTATTGCAATATTAAAGCGAAAATTAGTATTTTTTACAGCTATTCAAATGTTTACACTCTGTTTTATAATCACCACATATTATTATTATTAAATCATAATTACAAAACAAATTGTACTGTAAATTATATCTCATGAATTAATGCGGATTTACAACTCTGGTTGTGTGGTAGAATATTTACAGCTTCACAGTTGGAAATTTAAGTGAAAATTGGACAAATTAATTGTACGTAAAATATACGATGAATATTTAGATAAAAAAAAATTTTGTGATAAAAATTACACAAAAATATGGAGCAATTATGCAGAATCATGACACTTTTTAATTTTTCTTTCTTTCGTCAATTTACAAGAATTTATTTACATTTTTGTGCAAACATTGAAAATTTTTTTTTTATTAACGGAAAAAGCTGAAAAAATTTAATATCAAGAAGCAATTTTTGTAAAATTAAAAATAGTTGTTAAGTACAATTCAATATACTTAAAGGCGGGCGAAAAAAAATACGATACTTGAAAACAAAAAAATGTGACGAATTTTTTAATATCAGGAAATTGATAAATCTCTATAATAACAAAAAATAATTGAAATTAAATTGATGAATCTGTAAAACGTATTTCTTAGGACAAAAAAAAATGTCCAAATTTGAAGAGTCACGATTCCGCATAATAAAAATGATTCAAATTAAATGCTGAATCTGTAAAAAAAAAATATTCGCAGCACGAAAAAATTCCGGAAGTAGATAAATGCAAAAAAAAAAAAAATTAAATCACGCATTTAAAAATTAATTCGAATTAAATGCTGAATCTGCAAAACGATATTATTTTTTTTCATTCTTGCATTAATTTTGTTATCGACAGAAATCGTCGAATTTATTATTTCCAACTGCGTTTTTTTTGTGTGTGTTTGTTGCTGTGTCGTGGATGAAAAAAAAATAAAATAAAATAGTGTTCAAGCGAAGCAGAATTCTTCTTCGCCTTCCTTGTTTTTTTATTTTATTGTCTCTTTATTTCTGTGAGTGAGAGACAATTTTTTTTTTCTTTCCAGTTTTTACGGAAATCAATTCTCGGTATGTATGTGGTGTATTTTTGTGTGTATGAGTGTTCGATGCGTAACTGCGTGTGTGTACACAACTGTTAACTGTATCGAGAAGCTTTGACGGATCGATGCGACCACGAGTCTCTCATTTTTCAGACGATGTCTTAGATATAAAGATTATTCGCTCATATTCGTTTGCTTTTTGCTTCTCCGCATATTTATGCGGAGCTTCGGTGCAAGAATTGCTCGAAGCAACAACAAAAAAAAAGGAGATATAGTAGAAAATGGAGAAAAAAATCCTTTGAGATTCTCGGCCACGTTATTAGCTCGAAGCTTCGAACACAAAGTCTTGCACCATTCTCGAACTGTTTTTTTTTTTTTTTTTTCTGCGTGAGAAGAGGAAACCTCGACCTCGTCGGGAAAATCGATAAGGGTTGAAAAGGGGTTGCCGAGAAAGTCGTAAATGTACGAGGCAAGAATTTACTGGGATCAGACAAGGAGAAATTTAAAAAAGAAATGGACATTTTTATCACGATATATTAATTTTTTTTATTTTTAAATGACGTTAGTTTTATGGCAATTTTAATTAATATTGTTTATTTTTTGAAAGAAGATGCAATTTAAGAAACTGTGTAATTAATAAAGAATTTTAAGATATTTATTAGAGGTTTCTGGGTGGATTTTTTTTTTTTAGGTACTCAAATTTTTTTTTTTTAATTTAATATATGGAAATATTACTAAAGTGGTATTTAGTTTTGAGTGGAAGTTAATAATGACAGGGGAAATACAGGAAAATATGTCTGCATAATGATTAAAAATTGGTTTTTTTTTCAATAGGTGAAAGGTTTATTCTGAAGATTTGGATTCTATTCTTTGTGAATCTTCAACTTTTAACAAAAGTTGAAGATTCACGAAGTTTAGACTACAATTTTTTCTCTTTTAAATTTAACAACAAAAAAATGGTAATTTATCTACCAAAAAATTTAAAAAATTCTAACAAAATCGATGAATAACGATTTTTTTCCATCATTCGGAAAGAAAAAACGAGCAATTGATATTCAATAGTAATAAAAAAAACCCTGCAATCTTATCTTTACAATATATATTTTTTTAATTCTAATTAAATTCCCAAAAAAATCGTTAATGAATTTAAAGAAAAATCTACGATTAAAAAAACGATAGTTTTTTCCTAATTGGGAAGAAAAAGACGAGCAAGTGATATTCAATAATAAAAAAACCCCTACGATCTTTACAATATATTTTTTTTAATTCTAATTAAATTCCCAAAAAAATCGTTCATGAATTCTAAAAAAAATCGACGATTAAAAACCGATTGATTTTTTCTAATTGGGAAAGAAAAGACGAGCAAATGATCTTCAATATAAAAAAACCCTACAATCTTATCTTCGCAATATATTTTTAAAATATTCTAATTAAACCCCCAAAAAAAATCGTTAACAAATTCCAAAAAAAAAAAATCGACGTTTAAAAACCGATTTATTTTTCCTAACTGAGAAGGAAAAGACGAGCAAATGATCTTCAATATAAAAAACCCTACAATCTTATCTTCGCAATATATTTTTAAAAAATTCTAATTAAACCCCCAAAAAAATCGTTAAAAAATTCCAAAAAAAATCGACGTTTGAAAACCGATTGATTTTTCCTAATTGGGAAAGAAAAGACGAGCAAATGATCTTCAATATAAAAAACCCTACAATCTTATCTTCGCAATATATTTTTTTTTAATTCTAATTAAACCCCCAAAAAAATCGTTAACAAATTCCAAAAAAAAAAAATCGACGTTTAAAAACCGATTTATTTTTCCTAATTGAGAAGGAAAAGACGAGCAACTGGAATTCAATAACAAAAAAACCCCTACAATCTTATCTTCACAATATATTTTTTAAATTCTAAGCAAACTCCCAAAAAAATCGTCCCAAAATTTTTTAAAAATCGACGTTTAAAAATCGACTGATTTTTCCTAATTGAGAAGGAAAAGACGAGCAACTGAATTTCAATAACAAAAAATCCCCTACAATCTTATTACAATATATATATTTTTAATTCTGATTAAACTCCCAAAAAAATCGTCCCAAAACTTAAAAAAAATCGACGTTTAAAAACCGACTGATTTTTCCTAATTGGGAAAGAAAAGACGAGCAAATGATCTTCAATATAAAAAACCCTACAATCTTATCTTCGCAATATATTTTTAAAAAATTCTAATTAAACCCCCAAAAAAATCGTTAACAAATTCCAAAAAAAAATCGACGTTTAAAAACCGATTGATTTTTCCTAATTGAGAAGGAAAAGACCAGTAACTGAATTTCAATAACAAAAAAAAACCCTACAATCTTATTACAAGATATATATTTTTAATTCTGATTAAACTCCCAAGAAAATCGTTCCATAATTGCAAAAAAAAAATCGACGTTTAAAAACCGACTGATTTTTCCTAATTGGGAAAGAAAAGACGAGCAAATGATTTTCAATATAAAAAACCCTACAATCTTATCTTCGCAATATATTTTTAAAAAATTCTAATTAAACCCCCAAAAAAATCGTTAACAAATTCCAAAAAAAAAATCGACGTTTAAACCGATTTATTTTTCCTAACTGGGAAAGAAAAGACAAGCAACTGAATTTCAATAACAAAAAAACCCCTACAATCTTATTACAATATATATTTTTTTAATTCTGATCAAACTCCCAAAAAAATTGTTGCAAGATTCCAAAAAAAAAAATCCGTTTAAAAACCGATTGATTTTTCCTAATTGAGAACAAAAAGACGAACAACTGAAATCCAATAACAAAAAAAATCCTACAATCTTATCTTCGCAATATATTTTTTAAATTCTAATTAAACTCCAAAAAAAATCGTTAACAAATTCCAAAAAAAAATCGACGTTTAAAAACCGATTTATTTTTCCTAACTGGGAAAGAAAAGACGAGTAACTGAATTTCAATAACAAGAAAACCCCCATAATCTTATTACAATATATATTTTTTAAATTCTGATTAAACTCCCAAAAAAATCGTTCCAAAATTAAAAAAAAAAAAAATTTTCGTTTAAAAACCGATTGATTTTTCCTAATTGAGAAGGAAAAGATGAGTAACTGAAATTCAATTTTCAAAAAACCCCCTACAATCTTATCTTCGCAATATACATTTTTATGCAATTCTAATTAAACTCCCAAAAAAATCGTTCCAAAATTTAAAAAAAATCTCCCTTTAAAAACCAATTGATTTTTCCTAATCGAGAAAGAAAAATTTACAATCTTATCTTAGCAATATATATATATATATTTTTCAAATTCTAATTAAACTCCCAAAAAAATAGTTCCAGAATTAAAAAAAAAATCGACGTTTAAAAACCGATTTTTCCTCTGTTATTTGGGAAGGAAAAGGCGAAGGATTGACGTGTTCGATAGCAAATAGCAACGAATATGATAGAATCGAACGTGAGAACAAGCGATCAATCGATCGATCGATCCGATGGGCGCGAGATCTTTGTTTTTTTTTCTTTTCTTTTCTTGGGTAGAGCGAGTAGAGGCGAGTAGGTACCTGGATAGTGGCGACAGTGGAATGTACCTGAAGCGGCCGGTCGGATGATGGATCGGGCCGCCGAATCGTCGGCTAGCCTGTGGCGCGAGATAAGCTGCTATCGGTGGTATCGCCTTGTTGTTATTGCTTGGATTGTTGGCGAACTTGACGGTGATCGGTTCGGTCGAACCCTTCGGTATGGTCCCATTCAGCTCCTGGATCGCGCGTTCAGCTTCCACACGCTGATCGAACCTTATGAATCCAACACCTTTCGACAGGCCTGCCAAGGTCACGCATAGAGCCGCGCGCAACGAGAATAACATAGAAGAGAGAGTGGCGTAAGCGAGGCGAGGTTTTTTTTTTCTTTTCTTTTTCTTTTTTTTTTTTTTAATGAATTTATTTTATTTTATTGAAAATAAATAGATAGCAGCTACGATTTTAATCGAGGCGTTTAATCGCGAAAGCTGCCGAGATTCCGAAAATTTACAATGATTTTCTATCGTGAAAAACAATTTTTTTTTAATTAAAAGAATTTTTTTTATTTTTTTTTTGTCAGCGACTTTTTTTTTTTTTTTAAAGTAATTTTGTGGTTCTTCTGATTAAGACACTTTCTGAATGAAAATAGTGCAAAATAGAATTTTTTTTCACAATTTTCGATACACATTTGTGTGATTTCTTTTTTTTTTTAATTACTAAGTCAATTTTACAATTGTTGAAATTATGTAAAAATTCTAAAGAATGCCTAATAAATATCTATCTTCAATTTTACGATTGAGTAAATATTCAAGTAATTTTTACCAGGTTATAAAGTAAAATATGCTTTTAAAAAATGGCAGCAGTTTTTTTTTTTTTTTTTTTTTTTTTTTTTTTTTTTTTTTTTTTTATCGAAAGTTATTAATTTTTTGTAAGTTAATAATCATTGAATCAGAAAGTGGATTTATCTTATTTACATGTATATGAGTTAAATCATTGACTGTAGATTTTGTAATAAGAAAAATTTATCAACAAGTATTTATTATTGGCTCTGTTTGCTTATTTATTTATTTTGGTTCGACCGTTTAATGGCCAAAACACTTACTGGATGAAAATATTGCAAAATATAAATTTTTAACAATTTTCTATATAAATTTGTGTAAATGCATTTATTTATTTATTTATTTTTTGCATTATTAATTCAATTTTACGATTGAGTAAATATTCAAGTAATTTTTACCAGTTAATAAAGTAAAATATTCTTTTAAAAAATGGCAACAGTTTCTTGTTTTTTTCATCGAAAGTTATACATTTTTTGTAAGTTTATAATCATTGAAACAGAAACGGAATTAATCTTATTTTGTAATAAGAAAAATCTATCAACCAGAATTAATTATTGGCATTATTTATTAATTGTTTGTTTATTATTTATTGTCATTATTGCCAAAACACTTCCTGAATCAAAATATTGCAAAATATAATTTTTTGAACAATTTTCTTTACCCATTTCTTATGTATAAATGCATTTTTTTATTTGTTGCATTACTAATAAATTTTTTTACGATTGAGTAAATATTCAAGTAGTTTTTACCAGGTAATGAAGTAAAATATTATTTTAAAAAAATGGCAGCAATTACTTGTTTTTTTTATCGAAAGTTATTAATTTTTTGTAAGTTTATAATCATTGAAACAGAAATGGAATTAATCTTATTTTGTAATAAGAAAAATCTGTCAACCAGAATTAATTATTGGCATTATTTATTAATTGTTTGTTTATTATTTATTGTCATTATTGCCAAGACACTTCCTGAATCAAAATATTGCAAAATATAATTTTTTGAACAATTTTCTTTACCCATTTCTTATGTATAAATGCATTTTTGTATTTGTTGCATTACTAATAAATTTTTTTACGATTGAGTAAATATTCAAGTAGTTTTTACCAGGTAATGAAGTAAAATATTATTTTAAAAAAATGGCAGCAATTACTTGTTTTTTTAATCGAAAGTTATTATTTTTTTGTAAGTTTATAATCATTGAAACAGAAATGGAATTAATCTTATTTTGTAATAAGAAAAATCTATCAACCAGAATTAATTATTGGCATTATTTATTAATTGTTTGTTTATTATTTATTGTCATTATTGCCAAGACACTTCCTGAATCAAAATATTGCAAAATATAATTTTTTGAACAATTTTCTTTACCCATTTCTTATGTATAAATGCATTTTTTTATTTGTTGCATTACTAATAAAAATGTTTGCGATTGCGTAAATATTGAAGGATTTTTTGCCAGGTAAATATTATTTAAAAAAAAAATGTGAGCTATTATATTTTCCCTCAAAAGTTACAAATTCTTTGTAATCTAATAATCATTGAATCACAAAATAATAATAATAATTTGCCTTATAATAACAAAAATAATTTGCCTTATTTAGAAGTATATGAGTTTAATCATTTATAAAAAAAATCTTTTAACAAGAATTTATTATTAGCACAGTTTGCTTATTTATTTATTGTGAAATAATTAACAAATATCCGGCAGCTTTCGGGCCTCAAAAAACAATAATAAGGAGTGCTTTTTGCGCGTATAAAATGCACGCAACGAATTACAAATTCACCAAACGATTGAGAGAAGGAACCAAATAAAAAAAAAAAAAAAAATGTAACACGCAACAAATTTATTGATCCGAAGCGAGTGGCTCGGTGCGCGCATTGTGTCGAATTTATCGAAACTCATGTTTTATTTCGTTATTAAAATCGCATTATTTTGTTCGTAAATTTTTTTAAATTTTATTTAAATTTTTTCACCGATCGACAAAATTAAGGGAAATTTAATGACAATTAAAAACCAAGAATATAGTAGAACGAGTATAATGAATAAATAACGATTGTTAACGCAAATTTGGTGCTGCAGCAGGGATTTGGTTTAGTGTAAATAATCGTAATTAGTATATATATATATATTTTTTTTTTTTTGAATGCTCTCAATTAATATAATAATGAATAACAAATATTTTGTAAATCGTGGGAAAAATGTGAGGGTGAAATATACGTGCGCGTAACTTTTTTGCTTTCGGGATTTTTACACACGAGATTATTTAAAAGCAATCGAATTAAAACGACACGTTTAATCTAGGGTGAAAAGTTGAAGTTTTTTCAGAGTGAAGAGTGAAAAAGAAAAATTATGATTTACGTACCGGGCAAATTGTCTCCGCCGCCAGTCACAAACTGTCGTACTAAACAGAAACGAAACAAATCATATCACGTTACAATCATAGCGAAATCAGCTCGACCCGTTCGCCTCTGATTCGCAATTTAAAAAAGCCAAATTTATCGTATTTTCTCATAGTTTTCTTTTCTTCTTTCTAGTAGAATTTTAATTTATTCAAAATCAAGCAAAAATTGAAGCCGATTTTTTGTTTTTGTTTTTTTTTCTCGCGAAGACGAATCTAATCGTCGCGAAGATCCGAGAATCAGAGGCGAGCAGTTTTTCGAATAAATTATACTATACTTTGTCCTTAAGCATAGGTGCGTATCGTTGTGGGACTTTTTTTGGCTTTTTCTTTTCTTTTATTCTCGGATTCAATCTCGAGATTTGATTTTTTCTTTTCTTTTCTTTTCTTTTTATCGACCCGAAGATTAGATAATTGCAAAAAAATACATCGCCAAACGCAAACGCAATTATCAAGAGCAGAGAAAAATTTTCGCTTCTTTAAAAGTGACTTTCTGATTTTATTTGTCACAATAATTATTTAATCTCGATTATTTTGTAAAAATTACCCTTAATGTTGAGTAAATTTTATAAAATAATTATTATTAAACAGAATTGTAATTTCTTTGAAAAATTATGTTTACAGTTCGATTTGCAACTATAATTTCATAATAATAATCTGCGATTTTAAAATAATGTGTAAACTTTTGAATAGCACGATAAAAAAAATTAAGTATATTATTCCATTTTTTTAAAAAAGGATTTTTTTTTTGCTATTCAAAAGTTTACACATCTTATTATAATCACTGCATTTTATTATTATAAAATCATAATTATTAAGCGATTTGTACCACTAACTTTGTTTCTAAAATATTAAGAAAAACGTTTTTTTTTTTTTTTTCGACAGAATAAACGGAGAATGTCAATTTTTGAGATACGAAAAATGTTCCTCGTGCTATTTGGCTATTGCAGATAGAAAAGAAATGAAAGAAAGCCAAAGAACTTTAATTGGCGCGCGTTAGAACGAGCAAACGATGCGCGTAACTACGATCGAGGTGGAGGCCATGAGGCTGTGTGTACAGACCGAAAACGTAGAAAAAAAAAATGTTAAGTACATGTAAACAAACATTAAGGGGATGCTGGAGTAGATTTTTTTTTAACGACTTTGGTCGGTAAGTTTCTCGATTATGACACAGATGGCGCCGACGTAGTCTGTTTACTTTTGGCAAAATATACTGAATCTCCCAAAATTCAATATGGCCGCACACAATATAGCAACAAACTTTTTCTGTGATGATTACTGAATATTCCAAAACGATCAGAATGTCACTTTTTTTTTCGACGCTCTCAGATCTATCCCATAATTGGACACATTTTAGTACCACTTGAAAGCACTTTTTGTGAATTTTTTCAGATTTTTGAAACAATCCATTTGGGAAATGTATTTTTTTATTATTATTCATATAACTTTGATGGAGTAAGTCTGACAAAAAAAATGCATGTACAAAAAAATGTTGTTTTTCACTCAACTTTGTAATACAATAGGTCTCATATTTGAATTCGTGTTGCAAAAGCGATATTCAGCAAAAAAAAATGTTAAACAATTTTTTTCATTCATTCGGACACCTTCGATATTACTCTCAATTTTTTCTAAGCTGTAGGGACATGTATAGAACCTACAAAAAAATTGGTGTAGTGGGCATCGACTACTTGAAGGATTCAAAAAAGAAAGAAAATTAATTAAATTTATTTAATTGTTTTTTTTTATTTTTATATATTTTTTTATTTCACTTATTTTTTTGTTATTCCTTCAAATAATCGATCCACTGAGCTACTTGGCGTGTAACGACGACACGGCCTTCAGGGTTTACATACAGTTATTCGTGCCTACAGCCATTTATTGGATCGAAAATTTTGGAAAATATTTTTTTCCTCCTTGAAATAGTCGATGCCCACTGTGCCAATTTTTTGGTATGCTTTTGACATATCCCTGTAGCTTGTATAAAATTGGCAGTGATATCGAAGGTGTCCGAATGAGGAAAAAAAATTGTGTAACATTTTTTTTGCTGTAAATAGCTTTTGCAACACGAATAAAAATATGAGACATATTGCAATACAAAGTTAAGTGAAAAACAACATTTTTTTGTATGTGTGATTTTTTTGTCAGATTTACTCCATAGAAGTTATATGAATAACAAAAAAAATATACATTTCCTAAATGGATGGATTAAAAAATCTGAAAAAATTCACAAAGAGTGCTTTTAAGTGGTACTAAAATGTGGCCAATTATCGGATAGATCTGAGAGGGTCGAAAAAAAAAAGTGGCTGAACTGACAGAGAATGCCTCATATAGTGTATATTACGTTCGTGTTGCAAAAGCTCCTAGCTTTTCCAATTTTTTTTTTAAATTTTTTTTATTGAGATAGAAAAAAATAAAAAGATATGAGCTTTGGGAAAAAGTGATTCCCACTAAGCTCAGTCTTTGTTCTTACAGCTTTTCCAAAAGTAAACAGACTACATCGGCGCCACCTGTGTCCTAATGGGGAAACTTCATTGACGCTCTTCTCGATCTGCTCTGATCGCGAACAAACTGCGTAAACGTACTTTACAAACTACGTGCGCTTCTTTTGTGCTATCGCCAATCCAACAGTCTTAAAAAATGCGAAGAACCTCATACATGGTGGCCGTTTTTTTTCTGGAAAAAATTCCCTGACTTTTCCCTGACTAATTTATCAATTTTCCCTGACCGAAATTTTAAGGACATCTACTAAAAAATTTATAACGCGAATAAAAAAAAATGTATTAGAAACAGATACGTGTTTTTGATAAGTTATTTATTTCTCGATCAACAACGAATAGTACTTTTGAAGATATATTTTGACTTTCAAAACATAAACGTTCTTTGGAATTATAATGCTTTAAATCCGATTAAATACTGATGTGAAGTGTAATACTTACTTTAGTAATATATAACACTTTTTAAACTTTTTTGTTGAGTGCTTCGATTTGTTCGAATAGATTTATGTTGTAATGTTTATATCAATTTTTATTTATTTTTTTTTCTTTTCAAATATTTTTCGGTTATTTATTTTCCAAGTCTTTCTTTTATGGATTTTTATTCAGCTATTGAAACTTTGGCAACAATCTACTTTTTCCCTGACTAATTTCGATATTCCCTGACTTTTCCCTGATTCCCTGATCAATTTTTTATTTCCCTGACTTTTCCCGGTTTTCCCTGACCGCGGCCACCATGTCATAGAATCGGCGTCCACGCTCTTCTTTTGAATGTGATGTCTAGAAATGTTTATATAGGACGAAATAGGTGGTGTCGACAGTTCGAGCGGCCATATTGGTTATCGGTAGGTTTACAAAATTACGATTTTCTTTATTTTTCAAGGATTTTCATCCAAAATTCGAGCGGACGCCGATGCGCCTATGTTGATATTATAATCCTGTGCAATTTGAAATATATTTGCAATATATTAATAACGTAGTTTGTAAACTACGAAATCGAAGCTTTTTACCGATCAAAGTCGGTAAAGTTTCTCGATTATGACACAGATGGCGCCGACGTAGTCTGTTTACTTTTGGTAAAAGATACAGAATCTCCCGAAATTCAATATGGCGTCAATTCTGTGATGATTGCTGAATATTCCAAAACCGATTTTTTACCGACCAAAGTCGGTAAAGAAAATTTTTTATCGACTTTGGTCGGTAAGTTTCTCGATTATGACACAGATGGCGCCGACGTAGTCTGTTTACTTTTGGCAAAAGATACTGAATCTCCCGAAATTCAATATGGCGTCAATTCTGTAATGATTGTTCAATATTCCAAAACCGATTTTTTACCGACCAAAGTCGGTAAAGAAATTTTTTTATCGACTTTGGTCGGTAAGTTTCTCGATTATGACACAGATGGCGCCGACGTAGTCTGTTTAATTTTGGCAAAAGATACTGAATCTCTCAAAATTCAATATGGCCGCACACGATATGGCAACAGACCTTTGCTGTTAGATATAATTGTTTCTGGAAATTAGATATGTAAAATCAGACCGGACGTCAATTCTGTGATGATTGCTGAATATTCCAAAACCATCAGAATGTCAACTACACAAGCCAAATCCATATATAGTGTATACTACGTTCGCGTTGCAAAGGCTCGGAGCTTTTTCAAAAGTAAACAGACTACGTCAGCGCCACCTGTGTCCTAATGGGGAAACTTCATTGACGCTCTTCTCGACCTACTCTGATCGCGAACAAACTACGTAAACGTACTTTACAAACTACGTGCGCTTCTTTTGTGCTATCGCCAATCCAACAATCTTAAAAAATGCGAAGAACCTCATAGAATCGGCGTCCACGCTCTTCTTTTGAATGTGATGTCTAGAAATATTTATAAAGGACGAAATAGGTGGTGTTGACAGTTCGAGCGGCCATATTGGTTTTCGGTAGGTTTACAAAATTACGATTTTCTTTATTTTTCAAGTGTTTTCATCCAAAATTCGAGCGGACGCCGATGCGCCTATGTTGATATTATAATCCTGTGCAATTTGAAACATATTTGTAATATATTAACAACGTAGTTTGTAAACTACGAAACCGAAGCTTTTTATCGACTTTGGGCCGTAAGTTTCTCGATTATGACACAGATGGCGCCGACGTAGTCTGTTCACTTTTGGCAAAAGATACTGAATCTCCCGAAATTCAATATGGCGTCCATTCTGTGATGATTGCTGAATATTCCAAAACCGATTTTTTACCGACCAAAGTCGGTAAAGAAAATTTTTTATCGACTGTGGTCGGTAAGTTTCTCGATTATGATACAAATGGCGCCGACGTAGTCTGTTTACTTTTGGCAAAAGATACTGAATCTCCCAAAATTCAATATGGCGTCAATTCTGTGATGATTGCTGAATATTCCAAAACCGATTTTTTACCGACCAAAGTCGGTAAAAAAATTTTTTTATCGACTTTGGTCGGTAAGTTTCTCGATTATGATACAGATGGCGCCGACGTAGTCTGTTTACTTTTGGCAAAAGATACTGAATCTCCCAAAATTCAATATGGCCGCACACGATATGGCAACAGACCTTTGCTGTTAGATATAATTGTTTCTGGAAATTAGATATGTAAAATCAGACCGGACGTCAATTCTGTGATGATTGCTGAATATTCCAAAACCATCAAAATGTCAACTACACAAGCCAAATCCATATATAGTGTATACTACGTTCGCGTTGCAAAGGCTCGGAGCTTTTCCAAAAGTAAACAGACTACGACAGCGCCACCTGTGTCCTAATGGGGAAACTTCATTGACGCTCTTCTCGACCTACTCTGATCGCGAACAAACTGCGTTAACGTACTTTACAAACTACGTGCGCTTCTTTTGTGCTATCGCCAATCCAACAGTCTTAAAAAATGCGTTGAACCTCATGGAATCGGCGTCCACGCTCTTCTTTTGCATGTGATGTCTAGAAATTTTTATATAGGACGAAATAGGTGGTGTTGAAAGTTCGAGCGGCCATATTGGTTATCGGTAGGTTTACAAAATTACGATTTTCTTTATTTTTCAAGTGTTTTCATCCAAAATTCGAGCGGACGCCGATGCGCCTATGTTGATATTATAATCCTGTGCAATTTGAAATATATTTGCAATATATTAACAACGTAGTTTGTAAACTCCGAAACCGAAGCCTTTTACCGACCAAAGTCGGTAAAAAAAATCTACTCCAGCATCCCCTTAAGGGAAGACCAACATAAACGTGGGACTCTCTCTCTCTCTCTCTCGCATCGAACCAACTGAAAGAAAATGTGTGTACGGACAAAACTGTGTGTTAGGAAATAAATTCGTGCTATTCTTTCCGCGATATATTATACATTATATATCTGTTCTAACTCTAAGAAATATCCCGTAGACAACGCGTCGGGGATTGAAAATAAAAATTACACATATTTAAAAAAAAAAAATTAAAAAAAAAAAAATAGAAAAATAAAACAAAATAAAATAAAACGTAAGAAAAGAGAAAAGGAACTCAACGAAATATCAGCAAGGATAGAGATGCAAGGTTAGCGTTTCTTTTAGTTCTTTTCTTTACAATCTTCTAATTCGTTTTCCCGAATATTTTAATTTTTTTTTTCTTTTTCTTTTCTTTTCTTTTCTTTTGGAAAGAGAGGCGCACCGATCCACCCTCCCTCCCGTCGGTCGTAAAACCCCACCCCCATGGCCCACTCATTTGCACAACCTTTCGGCTGCAACTTACCGGTTATGTTGTCGCAGAGAATTCGCGACGTTATTATTCGACCGTAAGGACTGAAGAGATTCTCGAGATCGTGTTGTGTCATATTTTTCGGTAGACCGCTCACGTAAAGATTTGCACCTTTGATTGCTTCGCTGCTTGGTCTTGCGTACGATACCTATTTTACAAAAATTCAAAAAAATATTAGCCATTTCATAAACATTTTTTTTAAAAAATAATTATAAATAAATTTATAAAATATTGACTTGATTTACTCCAGAATTTTTGGTAAATTATATCGATTTTTAGATTAAAAAATTGTTGATTTTCCACATGAAATTTTTTTTTTATTCACATTATATTTATTAATTTAATTACATTAAATTAATAAATATAATGTAACTAAATATAAATATAATACACATTATATTTAATAATAATATTTCATTAATTTAACAGTTTTTTTTCGACAATTATTTGCATTTTGCAAATTGTACAATTTGTTCAACAGTTATTATTTTGTAAAAATATCTGCAGTTTTCGAAAAAATATGAATACACAAAAAACATCAATTTTCTTTAAACACAAAAAAATCTAAATTTTCTTTCGCTGCAGATTATTAAAAAATAATAATTTTAGAATCTATTACACAATAAATTTTTTTTAAATTCAATTTATATACGATTTAAAATTTTTCGTATAATTTCATAATATATTTTATAGCACTCCGTGCGTAAAACGCGGTTTTACGCACGCTTCGCGTGCATCAAACCCCATTTACACACCTCGTGAAATAAAATTTTGTACGATACTCGTGCGAAAAACGTTTTCTTAACTCGTGTGATTGCAAAACTCGCCTTCGGCTCGTGTTGCAAACTCACACTCGCCAGAAAAAGTTTTTTCGCACTAGTATCGTAATGTACTATTTTTATACGCTCTCCAATTAATAACGGAATAAATTATAGTGTGAAATTCATAAGATAATTTATCCATTTTACGATAAATAATTCTCATAATATATTATATACTTTCTTCCACGTGAAAAGTCAACACAAAAATTTTTGCAAAATAATAAATGAAATAAATATTTAAAAAAATTACCTTAATAGTTTTGTTCTGCAGTCGAAGGCCATTCAATGTGTTGATGGCTTTCTCGGCGTCCTCGGGTCGATGATAGTTGACGAAGCCATAGCCCAAGCTTTGCCCTGCGATCACGAAGTCAACGGAGTCTAATTGAATTCCACATAAAAACGATAATGAAAACTCAAAAGACTTTTCGAACTGAGAAACGCGCGCGTACTAAATAAAAAGTCTACGTAATCTAATTGCGGTTAAAAAGCTTGTGTAGAAAATCCAACATTTTTCAACTACTTTGATTAACGAGCTGGCAAAAATTAGAGAGGCGCGATCGACTTGTTATACGGACCTGAGAAACTAGTACTATGAGCTTGAGGGTATAAAAGCCGCGAAGCTTTCAATCCAAACTACGCCCCCGCGCCTAAAAGCTCAAAATAGAGTCTCGCGACTTTTACACGTGTGCTCGAAGCCGGCGCTCAACATACGCGGCGTCGTTTTCGTATTTTAGTGTACAACAAAAGTTTTCGCGACATTAAGCCGAAAAACAAAATGCGGAAAATATTTTTGACCGTTAAAAAAATTGAAACGCGACTAGCAAAAAAATTTTTTTCACTAATTAATTACAGAATCGCGACTATTGATTAAAAAAAAGGTAAACTTTAGACTAATTGTTGTTAAATCAAAGTGGAACGATCGATGGATTAAACATGTAATAGTTGGCAAAATTTGTTGGCTACTTTTTAAGGAGACTTCACCAGTAACACAGCGATACAAACTTGATGTTTTCTCGGCCTCATAGAAGTGATTGTTACCTTCTGAAACAGTGTTCATTTGGGTACAATTAGGAACAAAAAAACAAGGTTAAATAATTATCGTTATAAAATTTTACAGGATTTTTGTTTTCTATATATAATAATAATTGTAATAATAAATATAAAATAAATAACGCATTGTTAAATGAAGGTACACTTTTCCCGAGAACAAACGAGGTTCATCATTTTCTTTTTTTTGGAAATAATATTGGAAAAATTTTGGAAAAAATTATAAATGTTCTGGCAGCTATTTGAATTGTAGAATAATTTTGAAAGTATTTAATATTTCTCAAAGGTTTTCGAGAAAAGTTCGTATTAAAATATAATATTTAAGTGCAAATATTATTAACAATAATAATAATAATAATAATCCGAGGGTGCTCATTATTTGAAAAAAACTATATATTCTAAATAATTGTGTTAAAAAAAACGGTGGCAATCACTTCAAATCGGCGTTTAAAATCGCCCATTAAATATATTATCAGACTGAGCTGCCGGAAAAGTCCCCTCAATTTGACAAAAGCTATTATTTGTTTTTTCTTTTTTCTTTTTTTTTACTTTGAAGAAAACTCACCAGTGACTTTGTCGCGGATAAGCTTGCAGCTCTCGACCTCGCCGATGCTGGAGAAGAGCGCACGAATTTCCTCCTGTGCCATTGTCTGTGGCAGGTAGTTGACGATGAGATTCGTCTTGGATTCCTCCTGCGAGGTCTGCCCAAGGGCAGATCCGCCGTTTTGTTGCACAACCGTATCCATTCCGTTTGCCATCATTTCAATCGTTCAACAACACTCTTCGTCTAACTACGTACGAAATCTGCAAGCAAAGAAACAAAACGTACAAATTAATTAAGAACGATTGTTTAGAATTTAATGTTGCACATTGTTTTGCCGATTAGTATCCAGACTTAACAAAGGCTATGAAACCAGAAATGATCAACCATGTTGATCAACTTTTTCGTCGTTATAAAGGAAAATTAATGTGATTTAGAAAATATAGCTTTTTGTACCCATATGTTGATCAACCAACTATGTTGATCAATCAACAATGTTGATCAATCAACAATGTTGATTAATCAACAATGTCGACCAATCAACAATGTTGATCAATCAACTATGTTGATTAACCAACTATGTTGATCAATCAACTATGTTGATTAACCAACTATGTTGATTAACCAACTATGTTGATTAACCAACTATGTTGATTAACCAACTGTTGATCAATCAATTTTGCTGATCAATCAATTCTGTTGATCAATCAATTCTGTTGACCAATTAATGATGTTGAGCAATCAACTATGTTGAGCAATTAATGTGATGCTGAGCAATCAACTATGTTGAGCAATTAATGATGTTGAGCAATCAACTATGTTGAGCAATTAATGATGTTGAGCAATCAACTATGTTGAGCAATTAATGATGTTGAGCAATCAACTATGTTGAGCAATTAATGATGTCGAGCAATCAACTATGTTGAGCAAGTAATGATGTTGAGCAATTAACTATGTTGAGCAATCAACTTTGTTGATAAATCAACTATGTTGATAAATCAACTATGTTGAGCAATCAAGTATGTTGAGCAATCAACTATGTTGAGCAATCAACTATGTTGAGCAATCAACTATGTTGATAAATCAACTATGTTGAGCAATCAACTATGTTGAGCAATTAATGATGTTGAGCAATCAACTATGTTGAGCAATTAATGATGTTGAGCAATCAACTATATTGACCAATTAATGATGTTGAGCAATCAACTATGTTGATAAATCAACTATGTTGAGCAATCAACTATGTTGAGCAATCAACTAGGTTGAGCAATCAACTATGTTGAGCAATCAACTAGGTTGAGCAATCAACTATGTTTAGCAATCAACTATGTTGAGCAATCAACTATGTTGAGCAATCAACTATGTTGAGCAATCAACTATGTTGAGCAATCAACTATGTTGATCAGCCTTAATTGTAACTTGATTTATGTATATGTTTTCACTACAAGAATTTTGTAAACACGGTTGAGAGTGTTGATGGTTTATTTTCTCATTTTTGGAAAGAAAATCGAGCCTCATCAAACTTTAAGGACTGTCGATTTTTATTAAATTTAGAGCAATTTTCGGGTAGTATCTTCTCCACTCTTGTGATAAGTTTTAGTTCAACACTTGAAGCCGTTTTCGAGTTATAAGGGTTACATTACAAGGAATGAGTTTTGAAAGTACGTATGTGGAAAAATTTTCAGATTGGTAGCTTGAAATTTGCATAAATTAGCATTTTTACGTCGTTTAGCAATAAAAGGAAATTAAAACCATGATAAAATATGACAATAGCGGAAAATTTTAAGTATGCTGATTATGAAAATGTCAACGAAAAAAAATTCACGAAAACAAAATTCCCTTAATGAGAAAGCAAAAAAAATGATTAGAAAAAAAAGATGCACTTTTTATTTGGGCAAATATTTTTAGAAAGGGCTGCAAGTTTTTAATTGCAAGCTGCTAAATTAAACGTAATATACGATCGCGATGTAAAATTAATTTACAGTACAAAAAAAGAAAAATTATTAAAAATTACTTTTAGAAATTTAATATATCATACATTAATTTTTCGTTGCATATTTATATACAATTTATGCAGCCAAAAATTAAGTGTCTTAACGTTAAATTTCGTAATGATTTTTTTTAACAATGCTGTTAATAGGCTCGATAAAAGACTGATCGATCGATCTATATTAAAGTTTGCTTTCTTAGTCGGGAAATATTGATCCAGCCAGAAATATTCCGTCGACCTCTTTAGCCTCTGCTTGTGGAAGACATCGAGAGCTTTGGGGCAAGAAAGGCTCACGTGGTATTAAACAATGTTGGAGGAGACCATTTTTTTTTCCTCTCCTTTTTTCTTAATGTATATATATATATTTTGGTGGAGCCGGTGAACGACGAACCGTAAATAATATAACGATGAAGCGTTTACAAGTGTTTTCGTGTACCTTTTGACCCTGAAGTCTTTCGTCCTCTCTATTATTTTGGGTTTTTGTCGCGGTAGGAACTAAACGTTTGGTTTACACGCTACGACACACCTCGACAGTATTTAACACAGAATATATGCTACGTTTTGTATCCGGCGACGGAATTGTTCGGTAGTCGTACATAATACATCTAATTCCAATAATTCTAATAATAGATATTCCGTCTACGCTAAAGTAACGCAGTTTAGTCGATAGAAACAGTCGTTGAATACATCAAAATTGTGGCTTATCGATATTTGGTATTAAATTATGTAGTTGGAAAAAAAAAAAAAAATAGTAGTACCAAGGAATAATGAATAAAGGTATGGAGGGAATGAATTTTAAAAATGGACCAATGAGCATCGTTTGAATTATCAATTTGTTCAAATAATAAAATTTTTAGGTTTTATGTCATTTTGACTTTGGTTTCGAAATTTCAATACTAAAATTGCCAAAATCATTTAAAATAGTAAAATTTTTTAATTCGTTGAATTAATACGAAATTATAAAATTATAAAATTTGGTGAATTTATAAAATATTGAGGGTCATTTAAATTTTGCGTTTGGGAGAAACATTTGTTTTTCCTGAATTTAATGACTAAAATTGAAAAAATTATGTGCAGTAGTAGAATTTCAAAATTTGTTGAATTAACAAAATATTTAGTGTTATTTAAATTTTGCTTTTAGAGGAAGCATTTTTTTCCGAATTTAATGACTAATAAAATTGCAAAAATAATAAGATATAGTAAAATTATAAAATTTGTTGAATTAACAAAATATTTAGAGTTACTTAAACTTTGCTTTTAGAGGAAACATTTTTTTCCAAATTTAATGGCTAATAAAATTTCAAAAATAACAAAATATAATAAAATTAAAAAATTTGTTGAATTAACCAAATATTTAGTGTCATTTAAATTTTGCTTTTAGAGGAAGCATTTTTTTTTCGAATTTATTGGCTAATAAAATTGCAAAAATAACAAAATATAGTAAAATTATAAAATTTGTTGAATCAACAAAATATTTAGTATTATTTAAATTTTGCTTTTAGAGGAAGCATTTTTTTTCCAAATTTAATGTCTAATAAAATTACAAAAATAATAAGATATAGTAAAATTATAAAATTGGTTGAATTAGCAAAATATTTAGTGTCATTAAAATTTTGTTTTTAGAGGAAGCATTTTTTCCAAATTTAATGGCTAATAAAATTGCATAAAAAACAAAATATAGTAAAATTATAAAATTTGTTGAATCAACAAACTGTTTAGTGTTATTTAAATTTTGCTTTTAGAGAAAGCATCTTTTTCCGAATTTAATGGCTAATAAAATTGCAAAAATAATAAAATATAGCAAAATAATAAAATTTGTTGAATTAACAAAATATTTAGTGTCATTTAAATTTTGCTTTTAGAGGAAACATTTTTTTTCCGAATTTAATGGCTAATAAAATTGCAAAAATAACAAAATATAGTAAAATTATAAAATTTGTTGAATCAACAAAATATTTAGTATTATTTAAATTTTGTTTTTAGAGGAAGCATTTTTTTCCGAATTTAATGGCTAATAAAATAGCAAAAATAACAAAATATATCAAAATTATAAAATTTGTTGAATCAATAAAATATTTAGAGTTATTTAAATTTTGTTTTTAGAGGAAGCATTTTTTTTCAAATTTAATGGCTAATAAAATAGCAAAAATAATAAGATATAGTAAAATTATAAAATTTGTTGAATTAACAAAATATTTAGTGTCATTTAAATTTTGTTTTTAGAGGAAACATTTCTTCCAAATTTAATGTCTAATAAAGTTGCAAAAATAACAAAATATAGCAAAATTAGAAAATTTGTTGAATCAATAAAATATTAAGTGTTATTTAAATTTTGCTCTTAGAGGAAGCTTTTGTTTCTTCATTATTAAATATTATTGCAGAAATTATGTGAAGGAGAAGTATTGTAAAGCAGTAATATCCGTAATAAGTAGAACCGTTCGCTGTAAAATCGCCAACGAGTCACCCTCGTCGATCGAAACTACGACGAGCTGCTATTGGCGGTAGAAAAAGCAACCCCCGCGGAAGAGAGTGGCCAAACTCAGTGACTCCCAATCCTAATTCTCCTGATCTATTCACATTTCGCTAAACTGCAAGACCTTTATAACAATGATACTAAGACAATTCTGAAAACCGATTATCGAGACGATGACGTATGTCTATAAGCTTTCGTCACACTTGAACTTTTCAGCAGAACAGTCAAAGGCATAATTTAAGCCACTTGTTTGCTTCAAATAGAATGTTATAAGTGGTTAAATGCTTATAAATAAACAAAATCAATATTTTATTTCTATTTTCGGAAGAAAAATCTACAACGATCCATAATTTTTTACTATAACTTTTTTTTTTTTCTTAAACAATATTATTCGATTGTTTACTGCAAAGTTTAGCATACAAAATTTCCTATTCACTAAAAGGTGAATTAAATGGAAATTGCTTTGAAATAAAAAGTCCAAATTTACTAGAATGAAAAATCCATTGTCTTTGAAATTTTAAACAAAAAATAATCCCCCCCCCCCCCCCCCTCTTAGCATAAAAAAAATTCCTCACAAAATAGTACGAAGAAAATTTAAAAAATCATTTCAACCAAAAAATCCCAAAGTTACTAGAGCCAAAAATTCAATATTTGAATTTTCATTTTTTAAATATGCCCCCCCCCCCGTCCCTTAAGCATAAAAAATGTCCTGACAAAAAAGCGCAGAAAAAAAAATCACTTCAAGCAATAAATCCCAAAATAACTAGAGCCAAAAATTCGATATTTAAATTTTCATTAAAAATATATTCCCCCCCCCCCCCCCCGCCCCCTAAGCATTAAAAATTTTCCTTGCAAAAAAGCGCCAAGAAAATAAAAAAATAACTTCAATCAATAAATCCCAAAGTTACTATAGCCTAAAATTCAATACTTGAATTTTCATTTTAACCCCCCCCCCCCCCCCCCCCAAACATAAAAAATGTCCTGACAAAAAAGTAGGAAGAAAAAAAAATCACTTCAACCAATAAATTCCAAAGTTACTACAGCTAAAAATTCAATATTTAAATTTTCATTAAATAATATTCCCCCCACCCCCCCGCCCCCTAAGCATAAAAAATGTTCCCCACAAAAAAGCCCGAAGAAAAGTAAAAAATCGCCAACCAAAGAATACTAAATTATTTCGACGGACCTAGGGCAACGTAGTTGAGCGTCACTGTGACCGGGGGGTGTGTGTGAGGGGGGGGGTAACGTGAAGAGGGTTGATGACGAAGAGTAGCCTGAGGGGGGGCCCTGTGGAATGGTTTAAAGGGGCGACGAACCCCGTACGATCCGTGCGGTGGTAGTTTAAATGGCTCCCATGGTACGGTGGTTGTATATATATAGGGAGCCAGCCCCAAGGGGGGCGGGGGGGGGGGGGGGGTGACCCCCCTTCCCCCTAGGGGCCCCATGAGCCGAAACTTCCCTTCGACCCTGCTCGTCGTCACGCTATCTTCATCTTCGTCTCCCGGGGCGCTGCATATATGCATGCGATCCGTGTGGTGCGTTGCCCCCCTTGCCCCCCTTTGCCCCCCTCGCTCTAGCACGAAGAGCAGTGAATGAAAAAAAAAAAAAAAAATGCGGCACATTCGGGGGAGAGTCTGCTGTACGAAGGGTGCAGAAACTCGTGTGCCCTTAGTGCCGATGGGCAGCCATGACTTGGGAACGCACACACAGCTGCCCCATGGCACGGGACATATATCAGCCGGCACGAGCCACTGGCGTATATTTTAATTCCCTTTCTTTTTCGGTTAGAAGGGAGGGCTTCGATATATATTCCAACTTTCTTTCGGCTTTTCTATCTTTCTCTTTCTCTCTTACACACATATATACACACTTTGACCCCCCTTCATAATTTTCTGTCTTTGTCGATAGGAATCGACATACGTCGGCATCAGCTGTCTAGGCACCTTCTTGCTCACCCTTCGAACCACGCAATGTGCTTAGTGCCATCTCATCGAGTGAACATGGTGGTCCCTGCTATCGAGTCAACCCACGCTTTCTGAACATCTATTTCGTTCATTTGTTAGGGGGCTTTAAAAAATATATGGGACCCCCTTTGCCACTCGAATTTTAGGAATGAAATTTTAATTAAACGAGTAGAGATAAATGAAACTTATTTTTTTTTTTGGCTAATAACATTTTTTTTGGATGGCGTTTAATCGGAATTTTGTTTTTCAATTCGTGTTCGAAATTCGAATTCTTAATTCGTATTCGAAATTCAAATTTTTAATTTGTGTTCGAAATTCGAATTTTTGATTCGTAGTTGAAATTCGAATTTTTAATTCGTCTTCGAAATATGAATAAAAAATTCGTCTTCGAAATTCGAATTTTTTATTCGTGGTTGAAATTCAAATTTTTAATTCGTGTTCGAAATTCGAATTTTTAATCCGTGTTCGGAATTCGAATTTTTAATTCGTGTTCAAAATTCGAATTTTTAATTCGTGTTCGAACTTCGAATTTTTAATTCGTGTTCGAACTTCGAATTTTTATAGTTAAGTTACAAGTTAAATCATCTTTATGGACTCTATAATAAAAGGCAGTAAAATTTTGAAGCGGAGCTGTGAATTAACTAAAAAAATGGGGTAACTGCTAAAGTTTGAATTTAAGGTTTAACTTGGGGTTATACATTATTTTTTCAAATAAAGTATATCAGAAACAGTGTCAAGATGAATTTAAAAAATGAACACCAATAAAATGTTGGTTTGGAAAAATTTCTTGGCAAAAACTACAATTCCGTAAATAAATTTTTAAAAATGAGCAGCATTTAGATATTTTTTATTTTGAAACAGTGAAAATATCGTAGATTGTCTTTCCTCTACTAGATACGAAAATGTATAAAATCTGAGTTAAAATCGCCAAAATGGTCTTAATTGCCTTTTTTCAGGCTTGAACGAAAAAAAAAAAGAAAAAACTTAAGTGGAGGCTGAAGAAGAAATTTTATGATGTCTCTTAACGTTAAGTGTAATTACTATAAGCGTTGAGGGAAAAACTAGTGAAAAGGAGAAATAAAAACGGATGTATTTAGCGAGGCTGGAAAACAATGTTGCTATCGCAGCCCCGCATCTTCGCTCAACCGCTTATCGATCGGTACTCGCGGCTTCCCCGTGTTCACTGTTGTTTCTACTGTAGCGTTGAGTACGCACGACATTTTAGGAGAAAGTAAACTGCAGTCCACGCAATTTTTATTCCCCTGCGGTTTTCATAATTTTTTACAAAACGATACACGATATTTTTTCTTTATTTGCTAAATCCCAATATTTGTTTTTTTAATTATTCTTTTTATCAGATAAAATTTTATTAAATGTTAATTTATTATTGGCTGTCTGTAAGATTTATAAAATAAATCGACTAGAATTTTTTTTAAAATTTTTAAATTTGTAATAATTTGTCCTTTCTGTTCCTAATCGATTTTTCTAAATTTTTATAGCCGATTCTCGAATTGCAAAATTACATTTATTGGAAAAATAAGAACTGATATTTATTGCAATTCACGATTGACTAATTTTTTATAATATTTCTATAAAATTTTTCAAAACGTCTATTAACAATTTCAAACAAAAAATAACAAGACTTTCCATAATTTTCAATTAACGACGATTTTTCAATATTACATTTATCGTAAATATTTATAAATACTTTTTTCCTACAAAAAGTCTTTATTATTACCTTTCGAAAATTATTCTTGGACATCGATTTTCCTAATGGCCATCAAAAATATTTTCCGCCTCCATTATTTTTCATTAAGAATACAATTTAAAAAAAAAGAAAAAAAAAAAAAAAAAAAGAAAATTCGATTAGCAACATATGCTAATTATAAGTGATTGTATCTGAGCATAGGAAGTGACTTAAAATTTTTCTATACTAAGCTGCAAACATTTCTGTAATATTTGGTCCTAATAAATCTCAAAAAAAAAAAAAAAAAAAAAAAAAAAAAAAAAAAAAAAAAAAAAGCCAAGCTTTTTCATAATTTCCAAAATTTCAGAAAGATTTTTCAAAATGACATTTATCATGCCTATCAATAAATATAATTTTTCATCTGTCACAATCTCTGATTGTTGATACTCCTTTTAAACTTATAAATGAGTAAACTCTTTACTTATTTAAAGAAAATGAAACGTTTATTTCGGAGCCTCTTTGACACACGTCTGTTCGCTTCTCGAACGTTAACGACTCTCTACACTTCGTTTTTGTATCAACAACAGATTGCCGTTGTCTTGTCAACGAGCTTATACATGGTGTACATATTTAAATAATCTTCACATTCAAAAAGTCTTCGTTACATATATGTATATATATATATATGTAGTTTATTCCATTGTATGACTTAAATTGTCTTTTACATCCCATCTCCTCACATTTCCAAAAAGTCTTAATTATTAAAATAAATTTCTTTTTGGAAAATTGCCCTTTTGCATTAACTTCCCTAATGGCCATCAAAAATATATATATATCCACCTTAATTGCTCTCCATTAAAAATACAATTAAAACGAAAAAAAAAATCTTCATTATATACATATATATATGTAGTTTATTCCATTGTATGGCTTAAATTGTCTTTTACATCCCATCTCCTCACATTTCCAAAAAGTCTTGATTATTAAAATAATAAATTTTTTGTAAAATTGCCCGCATTAACTTCCCTAATGGCCATCAAAAATATATATATATCAACCTTAATTGCTCTCCATTAAAAATACAATTAAAACGAAAAAAAGTCTTCATTATATACATAAATATATATAGTTTAATCCATTGTATGGCTTAAATTGTCTTTTACATCCTATCTCCTCACATTTCCAAAAAGTATTAATTATTAAAATAATAAAAATTTTGTAAAATTGCCCTTCCGCATGAACTTCCCTAATGGCCATCAAAAAAATATATGTATATACACCTTAATTGCTCTCCATTAAAAATACAATTAAAACGAAAAAAAGTCTTCATTATATACATAAATATATATAGTTTATCCCATTGTATGGCTTAAATTGTCTTTTACATCCCATCTCCTCACATTTCCAAAAAGTCTTGATTATTTAAAAAATAAAATTTTTGTAAAATTGCCCTTCCGCTTTAACTTTCCTAATGGCCATAAAAATATATATATATATATCCACCTTAATTGCTCTCTATTAAAAATACAATTATAACAAAAAAAAGAATAAAAAGTCTTCATTATATACATATATATATGTAGTTTTTCCATTGTATGGCTTAAATTGTCTTTTACATCCCATCTCCTCACATTTCCAAAAAGTATTAATTATTAAAATAATAAAAATTTTGTAAAATTGCCCTTCCGCATGAACTTCCCTAATGGCCATCAAAAAAATATATGTATATACACCTTAATTGCTCTCCATTAAAAATACAATTAAAACGAAAAAAAGTCTTCATTATATACATAAATATATATAGTTTATTCCATTGTATGGCTTAAATTGTCTTTTACATCCCATCTCCTCACATTTCCAAAAAGTCTTAATTATTAAAATAATTTTTTTTTGGAAAATTGCCCTTTTGCATTAACTTCCCTAATGGCCATCAAAAATATATATATATCCACCTTAATTTCTCTCCATTAGAAATACAATTAAAACGAAAAAAAAAAAATCTTCATTATATACATATATATATGTAGTTTATTCCATTGTATGGCTTAAATTGTCTTTTACATCCCATCTCCTCACATTTCCAAAAAGTCTTGATTATTTAAAAAATAACATTTTTGTAAAATTGCCCTTCCGCTTTAACTTTCCTAATGGCCATCAAAAATATATATATATCCACCTTAATTGCTCTCCATTAAAAATACAATTAAAAAGAAAAAAAAAGAAAAAAAAGTCTTCATTATATACATAAATATATATAGTTTATTCCATTGTATGACTTAAATTGTCTTTTACATCCCATCTCCTCACATTTCCAAAAAGTCTTAATTATTAAAAAAATAAAAATTTTGTAAAATTGCCCTTCCGCATTAACTTCCCTAATGGCCATCAAAAAAATATATGTATATACACCTTAATTGCTCTTCATTAAAAATACAATTAAAAAAAAAATGAAAAAAAAGTCTTCATTACACACATATATATATGTAGTTTTTCCATTGTATGGCTTAAATTGTCTTTTACATCCCATCTCCTCACATTTCCAAAAAGTCTTAATTATTAAAAAAAAAAAAAAAATTTGTAAAATTTCCATTCCGCATTAACTTCCCTAATGGCCACAAAAAAAAAATATCCACCCTTAAGTGCTCTCCATTAATTAAAAATACAATAAAAAAGAAAAAAAAAGAAAGGAGAGGAAAAAAGAAAAGAAAATTCGATACAGCTGTAGATATGCTGATTGTAACTGTCAGAGTGTAGGAAGTGACTTGAAATTTTTTTCTATGCGGCTGGAAATATAGATAGGATCTTCGACGTTGGCCAGGTGGTCATGGCGACGGGGATCATGAAAATCGCGTGGCCACGAGAGCGATCAATACGCGCGCGCGCCCCTCGTTTGCTTCTGCTGGCTGGGATAGTGGCGGCAGCAGCAGCAGCAGAACAGCAGCTTGTGCCACCAAGAGAACCCTCTGTATCTCTGTCTTTCTTTCTCTCGTTCGCTTTTGCTCCTTCTCTTCGTCCCGGCTAACTCATTTCCAAGGGAAACCTCGCGACGCGTTCGCCCCTTTGCGTTGCATACACACACATACACACATTCACAATATACACGTGACGTATTGCTACGCACTGCTATGCTGCTATACTACTGGTTTCTGTGCTTGGTTAGGCGGAGGCAAACAAGGGCAGCCACCCACTAGGAAAGGAACACATATACTACGTCAACAAAACCCGGGCATTCAAAGCAAGAGACAACAACGATGAGCAACTTTTTTTTTAAATTGTAAAATAGGAATGCAACTTTGCACATTCTTTCGTCATTCATTTTCCTCGTCATGAAAAATTTATTGTAATATAAATGTATTATTTACAATTTATTAATTGTAAATAATAGATTTTCAAAAAGTCCAAAAACGTTTATATAAATGTATTATTTACAACTTATTAATTGTAAATAATATAATTAATAATAATAATATAATATATTAATATATATTATTATTGTTATTATTAATATATTAATAATAATTGTAATAAATGTTATTACAATTATACTGTAATAATACATTTATGTATATGTATTTATACATAATATTTATATATATATATATATTTATGTATAATATGTATTTATGTATTATTTACAATTTATTAATTGTAAATAATACAATTATATTACAATAAATACACGATTAAGGATGTTCGACTGTTTCACACTCGAATGCATTAAACAATAATAGAGAGTAGTTTGAATTGAAGCATGTATATTTAATCCAGAGAAAGATTAATAGTGCCGGATTTGCATACAACTAATTACCGTTATTTTCCAATGGGAGGCATTTTCGTTCAGTTTTTTTCAAAAATGATTTCGAATTTCTTGCCAATTTTAATGAGTGATGACTCATTTTGTTTCTTAAAAGATGCTCCACAAATTGACCGGCTAGATATTTGATATTATTGATCGTTTAATAATTATAGCCTATTGTTTAACGAAATTCAAAATAGTTTCATAAGATAGGCCAAATTCACTCAATTTTATTTAGAACATCATTTTTTTTTTGCAAAATTTCATGAAAATTGTATTATTTACATTTTTCTCGTCAAGATGTGTTGATTCTAAAATATGTTTTTATAAATTTTTTTTTTTGGTTAATAAGTTTCGCGATATATTTTTTTGATAATTATTTGCAATGATTTTTTAATAAAAAAATATATATATATTGTTTTTAATAAAAAAATTTTTTGGTTAATAAGTTTCGCGATATATTTTTTTGATAATTATTTGCAATGATTTTTTAATTAAAAAATATATATATATATTGTTTTTAATAAAAAAAATTTTTGGTTAATAAGTTTCGCGATACATTTTTTTGATAATTATTTGCAATCATTTTTTAATAAAAAAAATATATATATATTGTTTTTTAACAAAATTGTGCAATAATTTTTTAATGTTATTTTGTTTGAGAAAATTTATGGAAAACTTCGGTTAGAATGTTTATGAAATTACGAATTTATAAAACAAAACTCGGGCAGGAAAAGCAATAGATTTACTGTAGTGAATGAAATACAGAAATTTACTGTAATGAATGAAAATTTGTCCCCTTGGAATTTTCTAAAGTTGTAGTTTGATAACGTCTTTCATGTAGATTTTTTTATCACGTTAAACTTCATCTTGAATCACCAAAAAAAAAAGTTCACAAATTATATGAACTCGATTTCTAGTGTAATATTATAATAATTTAGTGATTAATTATTCAATGCAGTTCATCGTTAGTTACACGTTTCAGGATTAGTATTAGAGCACGAGTAGTCACAAGAAACGTTGCAATAACGATCCAATAATTTAGTGAATTAAAAAACGGAATATATACAACATATTGCCCTAAATTAGCAAATTTCGTGCACTCAACAATTTTTTTTTCTACTCTTCAGGGTTAGTTTTCGAGCACGTGAACAACAACAGCATTTAAATTTAATTCATTAGTGAAGTTCGAATGCAAAACAATAATTATTGACTTTTCTTCAAGTACAATTTAATAATTTAGTGAATTAAAAAATGTACAATATACAATAGTAAAAAATTCTGCCCGAAATTTCACTCAGGAATAATTTTTCCGCACTCTTCAGGTTTAGTTTTCGACGACGTGAAAAATAACACATCAGTTAACTTTAAATCTCTACCGATTTCAATAATTTATCGAATTAAAAAATACAATATAAAATAGAAAAAAAATTCTGCCCCAATTTAACAAATTTCTTGCACTCTTCAGGGTTAGTTTTCCAGGACGTGAAAAATAACACATCAGATAACCTTAAATCCCCACCGATTTCAATAACCTTTTAATTCAATAATTTATCGAATTAAAAAATGCAATATAAAATAGTACAAAATTCTGCCCGAATTTAAATTTCTTGCACTCTTCAGGGTTAGTTTTCGAGGACGTGAAAAATAATACATCAGTTAACCTTAAATCCCTACCGATTTCAATAATTTATCGAATTACAAAAAAAAAAATAAAATAGAATAAAAATTCTGCTCCAATTTACCAAATTTCTTGCACTCTTTAGGGTTAGTTTTCGAGGACGTGAAAAATAGCATATCAGTTAACCTTAAATCCCTACCGATTTCAATAATCTTTTAATTCAACAATTTATCGAATTAAAAAATACAATATAAAATAGTACAAAATTCTGACCCAGTTTAAATTTCTTGCACTCTTCAGGGTTAGTTTTCGAGGACGTGAAAAATAACACATCAGTTAACCTTAAATCCCTACCGATTTCAATAACCTTTTAATTCAACCTTTTATCGAATTAAAAAATACAATATAAAATAGTACAAAATTCTGCTCCAATTTAAATTTCTTGCACTCTTCAGGGTTAGTTTTCGACTACGTGAACAGCACATCAGTTAACCTTAAATCCCTACCGATTTCAATACTCTTTTAATTCAACAATTAATCGAATTAAAAAATACAATATAAAATAGTACAAAATTCTGCCCCAATTTAAATTTCGTGCACTCTTCAGGGTTAGTTTTCGAGGACGTGAACAACGCATCAGTTAACCTTAAATCCCTACCGATTTCAATAATCTTTTAATTCAACAATTTATCGAATTAAAAAATACAATATAAAATAGTACAAAATTATGCCCCAATTTAAATTTCTTGCACTCTTCAGGGTTAGTTTTCGAGGACGTGAAATATAACACATCAGTTAACCTTAAATCCCTACCGATTCCAATAACCTTTTAATTCAATAATTTATCGAATTAAAAAGTACAATATAAAATAGTACAAAATTCTGCCCCAATTTAAATTTCTTGCACTCTTCAGGGTTAGTTTTCGAGGACGTGAAAAATAACACATCAGTTAACCTTAAATCCCTACCGATTTCAATAATTTATCGAATTAAGAAATGCAATATAAAATAGTACAAAATTCTGCCCCAATTTAAATTTCTTGCACTCTTCAGGGTTAGTTTTCGAGGACGTGAAAAATAACACATCAGTTAAGCTTAAATCCCTACCGATTTCAATAATCTTTTAATTCAACAATTAATCGAATTAAAAAATACAATATAAAATAGTACAAAATTCTGCCCCAATTTAAATTTCGTGCACTCTTCAGGGTTAGTTTTCGAAGACGTGAAAAATAACACATCAGTTAACCTTAAATCCCTACCGATTTCAATAATTTATCGAATTAAAAAGTACAATATGAAATAGTACAAAATTCGGCCCCAATTTAAATTTCTTGCACTCTTCAGGGTTTATTTTTCGAGAACGTGAACAACACATAAGCTAACCTTAAATCCCTACCGATTTCAATAACCTTTTAATTCAACAATTTATCGAATTAAAAAATACAATATAAAATAGTACAAAATTCTGCCCCAATTTAAATTTCTTGCACTCTTCAGGGTTAGTTTTCGAGGACGTGAAAAATAACACATCAGTTAGCCTTAAATCAGTACCGATTTCAATAATCTTTTAATTCAACAATTTATCGAATTAAAAAATACAATGTAAAATAGGAAAAAAATTCTGCCCCAATTTAAATTTCTTGCACTCTTCAGGGTTAGTTTTCGAGGACGTGAAAAATAATACATCAGTTAACCTTAAATCCCTACCGATTTCAATAATTTATCGAATTAAAAAATACAATATAAAATAGTACAAAATTCTGCCCCAATTTAAATTTCTTGCACTCTTCAAGGTTAGTTTTCGAGTACGTGAAAAATAACACATCAGTTAACCTTAAATCCCTACCGATTTCACTACCCTTTTAATTCAAAAATTTTTCGAATTAAAAAATACAACATAAAATAGTACAAAATTCTGCCCCAATTTAAATTTCTTGCACTCTTCAGGGTTAGTTTTCGAGTACGTGAACACATAAGTTAACCTTAAATCCCCACCGATTCCAACAACCTTTTAATTAACCAATCTATCAAATTAAAAAACACAATATAAAAAATAGTAAAAAAAAATCACCCCCAAAATTAGCAAATATCTCGCACTCTCTTCAGGATCTCAGTCTTAGTCTTTCTCCACGTAAAGAATAGTATCAAGAGTCGCAGCAGTAGCATGAGCATCACGCGTCTCGATGTTACGCTACACTCTCTTCGTGTGCGCCATACCGGCTTTTTCGCAAAGCAAAAGAAGCAGCACACACATCGTAGTAGTAGAGCACGTGCTCCGAAAAAAAAACGAAAAAACGAAAAAAGAAAAAGAGAAGAAAAGAAAGAAGAGACAGCGACGCCAAGAGAAGAGCAGCAGCTTGCCTGACCAGCCTCTAGTTTCTCGACCAAACGCGTTCTCAGTAGTGTTTATATATGCCCACTGTATCTATAGCTATATGCATATATATATATATATATATATATGCAATATGAGTATCCCTTTTCGCCCTTGCGTCTCTTACCTCGTAAGTTCCACACTCCGCGTCTTCCAAACAGTATTATTCCACTCTAAACGACGCGTCCGCTTCGATTTATCATTAAATAATTCACCGGATCATAGAAAATATTGTGTAATTAAGATTTACAGTGAACAAAGTGTTTCTTTTTTTTTAAATTACAGCTGATTAGTCGTTCGATCACTCACCACCGCCCGAAACGAAAGTGAAAATGAAAATGAAGAAAATAACGTTCCTCGCGACAAAGCAGCATTTATCAATGCGCGGATAAGTTCGTGATTTTTTATTTTTGTATGTTTGTGTGTGAAGAAGAAAAATTAATATGATTAATGTTTTGGCTTGTTGTAATCGACAATTCTCTTTTTATTATTGTGTTAATCACCGAACGGCGTGGCTATCCATGCCTCGTTAACAATCGCAGAGACGCGAATATATTCGCGACGTTTTCCTTGGCAAATCACACGCGACTTCTTTTTCTTTTTGTTTCTTTTTAGCACCGTCGGCTGCGGGACTTTTTCGGTTTTTTTTTCTTTTCTTTTCTTTTTTATAGGAGCGGAGACACTGGTGGAAAAAAAACACAACGGCTAACGCGCGTGTGACAGACGAATTGAAATAAAGGCGGTTTAACTATACTAAGTAAACAAAGAAACAACGTTACGGGCGGAGGCTGCCTAGAGACTGAGCGCTCAACTAAGACCCACGCAACACCGGAGCTCGATTCGAGATTCGATGCCGACTACGACGCCGACGCCACCGCCGCCGCCGCAAACTACGACAGCGCCATCAACACGCGGCGGTGAGACTTTGGTACTATTCGGCGCTATACTCGAGTCGCTTCGCGGAAACTCTTCATTTTGCGCCCCACCAAAAACTCGACGAACAAGCTACGTTTTTTTTTTTTTTTTGGTGGCGCAACTGATATAAAAAAGAAAGTTCTGAAAATTAGATTCTATAATTTCAACAGCTACACCGAATTTTAAATTTCTAAAATATGATTGTAATTTTTAAACGTTTATTGTTTTATATATATATGGGGCATTCTATATCAGTTGGGACACACAAAAAAAAAGATTGTAAAAATTAGATTCTATAATTTGAATAGCTACTTCGAATTAAAAATTTTTTAAACATGGGTTTTTGTAATTTTTGAACATTTATTATTTTATATATATGTACGAGACATTCCGTATCAGTTGGAGCAGCAAAAAAAATCTAAAAATTAGATTCTATAATTTCAACAGCTATACCGAATTTTAATTTTCAAAAATATGGTTGTTTGTAATTTTCAAACATTAATTATTTTATGTATGTGTATGGGGCATTCCATATCAGTTGGAGCAACCAAAAAAAAAAAAAAAAATTCTAAAAATTAGATTCTATAATTTGAATAGCTGCACCAAATTTAAAATTTAAGAAATATGGTTGTCTGTACTTTTCAAACATTTATTATTTTATATATATATGGGGCATTCTATATCAGTTGGGACACACAAAAAAATGGTAAAAATTAGATTCTATAATTTGAATAGCTACACCAAATTTCAAATTTAAGAAATATATTTGTAATTTTCAAACATTTATTATTTTATATATATATGGGGCATTCCATTTCAATTGGGACACACAAAAAAGAAAATTCTGAAAATTAGATTCTATAGTTTGATTAGCTGCACCAAATTTAAAATTTAAGAAATATGGTTGTCTGTACTTTTCAAACATTTATTATTTTATATATATATGGGGCATTCTATATCAGTTGGGACACACAAAAAAATGGTAAAAATTAGATTCTATAATTTGAATAGCTACACCAAATTTCAAATTTAAGAAATATATTTGTAATTTTCAAACATTTATTATTTTATATATATATGGGGCATTCCATTTCAATTGGGACACACAAAAAAGAAAATTCTGAAAATTAGATTCTATAGTTTGATTAGCTACACCAAATTTCAAATTTAAGAAATATGGTAGTTTGTACTTTTCAAACATTTATTATTTTATATATATGGGGCATTCCATATCAGTTGGGACACAAAAAAAATTCTAAAAATTAGATTCTATAATTTGAATAGCTTCACCAAATTTCAAATTTAAGAAATATGGTAGTTTGTACTTTTCAAACATTTATTATTATTATATATATGGGGCATTCTATATCAGTTGGGACACACAAAAAAAGGGTAAAAATTAGATTCTATAATTTGAATAGCTACACCAAATTTCAAATTTAAGAAATATATTTGTAATTTTCAAACATTTATTATTTTATATATATATGGGGCATTCCATATCAGTTGGGACACACAAAAAAAAATTGTAAAAATTAGATTCTATTATTTGAATGGCTAAAATAAATTTCAAATTTAAGAAATATGGTTGTTTGTAATTTTCAAACATTTATTATTTTATGTATATGTATGAGGCATTCCATTTCAGTTGGGACACACAAAAAAGAAAATTCTGAAAATTAGATTCTATAATTTGATCTACACCAAATTTCAAATTTAAGAAATATGGTAGTTTGTAATTTTCAAACATTTATTATTTTATATATATGGGGCATTCCATTTCAATTGGGACACACAAAAAAGAAAATTCTGAAAATTAGATTCTATAGTTTGATTAGCTACACCAAATTTCAAATTTAAGAAATATGGTAGTTTGTACTTTTCAAACATTTATTATTTTATATATATGGGGCATTCCATATCAGTTGGGACACAAAAAAAATTCTAAAAATTAGATTCTATAATTTGAATAGCTTCACCAAATTTCAAATTTAAGAAATATGGTAGTTTGTACTTTTCAAACATTTATTATTATTATATATATGGGGCATTCCATATCAGTTGGGACACACAAAAAAATTCTAAAAATTAGATTCTATAATTTGATTAGCTACACCAAATTTCAAATAAAAAAAAGTTGTTTGTACTTTTCAAACATTTATTATTTTACATATATATAAGGCATTCCATATCAGTTAGGCCACGCAAAAAAAAAAAATGGTGGGAATCAAATTCTATAATTTCAACAGCTACACCAAATTTCAAATATGGTTATTTTTACTTTTCAATAATATATTATTCAAAATAGAACATTAATTTTTTAAAAATTATGGCATAATATTATAAATCCCGTTTATTTAAACGCTTCGAAAAAAAGTACGTGAATAAACAGTTTCTTTTAGCCATTTTATTTTCATCACTTTTATATATCTCAAAAAAAATCTATAAATTGCATTCATTTTCCATTCTTACACATGAAATGTAAATATTTGCCACAATGTGTCTGAAAAGTTGTGTTCCCCTCAGAAGTTAGGGTTGCGGCTGTCGACACGTCCTTTGTCACGAAAAAAAAAAGCCAAGGCACTTCCCATTCGTGGAGTTTTGTTCACCCTTTTACAATTCTGCGGTTACTGTATCCGCTCAACTATAATATAGCTCATGTCTAAATATATATATATATACGACATTGTTATATTTTATTCCGCCATTTGTCGAACCACATGTCTACAACCACGACCTACCCCGAGTTTTTAATACACTAGCGTTCGGCAGTTCGTTTTTCCCACGTAAAAACGTGTATCGAACGTACATTAAGGAGGTTGGAGCGCTCCACACTCGTCAAATCAGTGCTAAATTTTTAAAAGCGTTTCTACAATTTCAGATGGTTTAATAATCCGTTCCAAGGTGTTAATCACATAGCAGCATTAGTTCTTGATATTCAAATACATTCACAGCTGTCGTATGAACAGTAAATCGATAAATATCTCCAAATTTCCGATGTCATGTTTTTTCATCCAGTTTTGTAAAAGGGTAAACCGTAATATCAGTCCGATTGTGACGAAACATAGCTCATTTTGATCAGTGGAAGATCCTTAATCGATTGACCGTCCGGATTTTCTATAGTATCAGGCGTTCAAAAGTTACAGCCATTTGTATACTTGATGTTAGGTTATGATAGAATAAACAAACGGTTGTATCTTTTGAACTACTAATACGATTTTAAAAAATAGACGGCCAATCGATAGAATATCTTTTAGTAAACAAAATGAGCTATTGGTCGTCATAATCGGACTGATATTACGATTTACCCTTTTAAAAAACTGGATGAAAAAACATAACATCGGAAATTTGCAGATATTGATCGATTTACTGTTGATATCACAGCTGTGAATGTATTTGAATATCAAGAACTAATGCTGCTATGTGATTAACACCTTGGAACAGATTATTAAACCATCTGAAATTGTAGAAACACTTTTAAAAATTTAGCACTCCTTTGACTAGTGTGGAGCGCTCCAATCTCCTTAAGGTGAAGTGAAACCTACTCAGTCGGTAACAAAAACTGTAATCAATCTTTCAGAGGCTACCGAACTTCTTTTGATAAAAGAAAAGTCTTACATCATTGGTCTCTTAATTCTGCATGATGTAAAACTTTCATTTTTTCCAAAAAAAATCAAGTTTCTGAGAATTCTTGTTCCGAAAGATATTCCTTATCTTTCTCGCACTCATGGAGGTGTCGCCTCCCCTTAAAAGGGATACCAAAGTGTCGGGAATGAGACACAGTATACGTGGAAGTGTTATCTGAAGGAAATATTATGTGCTGAGAACTTTGTGTGGCTTCCTTGCGTGAGGTTAGCCGGCCGGGAATAGGGCAAGATGGCGGCGAGGAATCTGGAAATAAGAAAGCAGCGGTAGATGGCGCTGAGATACGGAAATTCGCAGTCGATAAGGAAGGGAACGGAGATCCGTTATCCAACAACAACAACCGACCAGATATACGGAAATAGAAGATATACGGAAAATCGAGAAGAAAATTAAGGGAAGTAGCTGTAAATAAAAATTTTGCAGGAGATTATTCTGACATTACGTTTTTTAATTTTTTTTCTTTATTAAAAATAACTATATTAAATTTATTTATATTAAATATTATTAAAATAATTAAATAAATATAAATATATAAATAAATATATATATTTATATATAGTATATATAAATATTTATAGTATATATATATATTTATATTATTATATATTTTATTAATTAATTTAATATTATTAGATATTTATTTTATATATTTATTTAAATTTTATAGTATATATATATTTATATATAGTATATATAAATATATATATTTATATATTTATATTTATAAATATAAATACAAATATATATAAATTAAAATATTAAATATATTAAATATTATTAAAAATAACCTAAAAATATTATTCCATAAGAATAAGGTGCAAGAATTTTTTAATGAAAATCCACAAAATTCTGACATTACGTTTATCTTTTTTTTTTCTTTCATTGTTAAAAATAACTGTATAAAAATCTATATGTATAGTGCACGATTATAGCACACGTTGAAATAAAGGGAAAAAAAAGGAAAGAGGAAATGTTTGCTATTCGTGCGAAAGGTCATATCGAATAAAAGAAGCCACTGGTGTTGACTGTTACTCTCGGCAGCAGTCATATCGATCGGCCATCCACTTCTGACGCTATTTTTCCTTCCTCTCTCTTTCTCTTTGCCTCCTCTTCCTCGTTATCGCCGTTTCTCTACGTATCGCTTCTTCCTGCCTGCGGACAGACTCTGCAATTGTTATTCCATCGAGAGTTCTCACTCTAAGCTACAAACGCTTCAGCCCTGACCTTATCCCAGTGCACGAGTACTTTGATTATCTTTCTCGAAGGCTCAGCGGCAACGCGCGAGAGTAAAAGCGAGACAGGAGCGCGTTAATAGTCGTTCGAAACGATGACATCCCAAAATTATGCGACTCTGACGAAACTACTCGAGTAAGACTTGGCCGTAGAGCCAATAACCTCAACATCGAGCCAATATCTTTTAAAGCGAATTATTTTCAGTCCGATTTACGACAGAAATGCGAGATTCGATCATAACAATATTATTTCATGTCCATTTTATACATATAAAATGGATCAGCGATTTTATTACTGGTATACATTTTATTTTAGACAATAAAAATATTGTTTATATGATTTTGTCACTTGAGAAAATATGTGGGAATTTACATAATTCGGATTAATAATATTTATCGCTTTTAAAATTATGAGGATTTTTTTTTTAAGAAAGGTGATGTTGAATATGGTTTTGAGATTTAAGAGGAATTTTTGGGAATTGTTATTATTCGACATAATAAAATTTATTGTTTTTAAAATTATTTGTCATTTTTTTTTAGCTAGATAAGAAAAATATTGAATGGCGGAAATTTTTATTTAAAATTTAATAAAAATTATCCAATTTGTTATAATTCGTCATAATAAAATTGATTGATTTTTAAATTATTAGTATTTTTTTGGACAGGGAAGGGAAATATTAAATATAAGAAATTATGATTTTATGATTTAATAAAAATTGTCATAATTCGTCATAATAAAATTTATTGATTTTTAAATGATTAGTATTTTTTTTAACAGGGATGGGAAATATTAAATATAAGACATTACGATTTTATGATTTAATAAAAACTGTCATAATTCGTCGTAATAAAATTTATTGATTTTTTAAATTATTAGTATTTTTTAGACAGGGAAGGGAATCATTAAATATAAGAAATTATGATTTTATGATTTAATAAAAGTTATCCGATTTGTCATAATTCGTCATAATAAAATTCATTGCTTTTTTAATTACTTGTAATTTTTTTAGACAACGAAGGAAAATATTGAATGTAAGAAATTTTTATTTTTAAATTTAATAAAAATTATCCAATTTGTCATAATTCGTCATAATAAAATTTATTGATTTTTAAATTATTAGTATTTTTTTAACAGGGAAGGGAAATATTAAATATAAGAAATTACGATTTTATGATTTAATAAAAATTGTCATAATTCGTCATAATAAAATTTATTGATTTTTGAAATTATTTGTAATTTTTTTTACAACGAAGGAAAATATTGAATGTAAGAAATTATGATTTTATAATTAAATAAAAATTATCCAATTTGTCATAATTTGTCATAATAAAATTGATTGCTTTTTTTAATTACTTGTAATTTTTTTAGACAACGAAGGAAAATATTGATTGTAAGAAATTTTTATTTTTCAATTTAATAAAAATTATCCAATTTGTCATAATTCGTCATAATAAAGTTTATTGATTTTTAAATTATTAGTATTTTTTTTTAAATAGGAAATATTAAGTATAAGAAATTATTATTAAAAAATTTAATAAAAATAAATCCAATTTGTCATAATTCGTCATAATAAAATTTATTGCTTTTTTAATTATTTGTAATTTTTTTAGACAACGAAGGAAAATATTGAATGCAAGAAATTTTGATTTTTCAATTTAATAAAAATTATTCAATTTATCATAATAAAATTTATTGATTTTTAAATTATTAGTATTTTTTTAACAGGGAAGAGAAATATTAAATATAAGAAATTATTATTAAAAAATTATCCAATTTGTCATAATATGTCATAATAAAATTTATTGAGTTTTCAATTATTAGTATTTTTTTGAACATCAAAGGAAAATATTAAATATAAGAAATTATTATTAAAAAATTTAATAAAAATAATTCTAATTTGTCATAATTCGTCATAATAAAATGTATATGTTTTTAAATTATTTGTAATTTTATTTTAAGACGAAGGGAAATTTTTTTTTGTAAAAATTGATAAAAATTTCGGGAGTTGTCATTATTTGATCGAGGCGAGATTAGGATTTCGCGACGAGTGATATCTATTCGTCTGGGTCGGAAACGAGATGACGATCCTCACGGCCAACGACGGCGGCAAACTATCCACCGGAGAGCAACGAAATTATAAATACGTCCCGGTGTATAAACACTATAAATATACGGCGTTCTCTCGCAGGGTCCTCGATGACATAGGATGAACCGCCTATACAACTTGTGGGCGAGACGCGACGGTAATCATTGCAAATTTATGCCATTACGGAAGTGTGAGGTACTTGGATCGATTTCCCGTAATAAATAGACCAATAGAATGTCCAGTTTAAATGCATCTCCACGTGTCTTTACATTTAAAAAAAGCTGATCTTTCCCTAGAATTATCAAAAGCCCCCACATTTTTTTACTGGAGTAATTTATTATTTATTCAGCCAAAAATAAATTTCCGGTGCATCCAAGTCAATATATATATAGATATATTATTTATTTACACTTTTTTTCACTCTGAAGATATTTTGGGTTGGAAATAGCGAAATTAATGGTAATAGAGATAATTATAATAAGAATAAATAAAATAGAATTTAATTGAAATATCGAATTTTTTTTTTCGACAATTTCCGTTGGATTGTTAATTATATATCTTGTGATAATTGATAGTTTCTATTTTGCTCTCAAAATAAAATTCTTTACGATATTTATGAACGAAAATCACATTATAAAAAAAATATATATGTTATAATTAATTCTTTCATTACTATTAAATTTATTAAAAAAAAGAAAATTTAATGAAATTTCACGAAATATTGTTTGGAAAAATAAAGATGTGCGTTTCTTCATTTTTATTATTTTTTGATGTATTACGAATAAACTTTCAATTATTTCCAAAAAAATTTTCGTTTTCTTTTTTATTATTAAAAATGTTCACATTAGAATAAAAGCAGTAAATAATTTGAAAAAAAAAAACAATGTTTTCGAGTCTTAGAAAAAAACGAATAAAAATAGTATTAATTACAGCAACAAATTTTTTTAAAAATTAAATTTAAAAAAAAATTTTTCGTTCTGAAGATATTCTGGGTTGGAAATAGCGAAATTAATGGAAATAGAGATAATTATAATAAGAATAAATAAAATAGAATTTAATTGTAATATCGAATTTTTTTTATCGACAATTTCCGTTGGATTGTTAATTATATATCTTGTGATAATTGATTGTTTCTATTTTGCTCTGAAAATAAAATTCTTTACGATATTTATGAACCAAAATCACATTATAAAATAAAAATATATGTTATAATTAATTTGTTAATTATTATTAAAATTATAAAAAAAAGAAATTTTAATGAAATTCCACGAAATATTGTTTGTAAAAATAAAGATGTGCGTTTTTCCATTTTTATTATTTTTTAATGTATTACGAATAAACTTTCAATTATTTCCAAAAAATTTTTCGTTTTCTTTTTTATTATTAAAAATGTTCACAATAGAGTAAAAGCAGTAAATATTTTTATATATTATAAATAAATGTAAATTATTTATAATAATTGAAAAAAAAAAAACAATGTTTTCGAGTCTTAAAAAAAACCGAATAAAAATAGTATTAATTACAGCAATAAATTTTTAAAAAATTAATTGAAAAAAAATTCTCCATTTGTCCAAATTAATTTCGTAATGAAACTATTAATTATGTACTAAAAGTGGCTAAATAACATGATAGAAAATTATGTCTACATTCCATCGAATTTTATTTCGTGAAAAATATGATTAATGCTTTTCTATCGTGTGATATTCATCGAGGCAGACGCAAGCTGTTGCAGGAAAATTACGAAGTGGGGGAAGGCTTGAATAATGGCTATAGAACGTTTGTGTAGCGACGCTAGGCCAGGGGATGATGAGGCAGAGCAGGGAGAGCGAACTTTGCCGGGGACAAAGTGGGACGAAGCTGAAGCTGCCGCTTCTGCTGCTCGATCGATTGGGTCGTTTCCCAATTACGATCGGGCGCGAAAGCATCGGCGCATCGTCGTTCCCTGACAGATATATACTCGCATATATATATATATATATACGGCGATTAATCGTATCGACGATATTGCTAGAGCAGTTTCCATGGGCAATTCGTGACTGTAAAGCCGCCATTGAGTTTATATGCCTAATTTATAGGTTAGAATAAACAAGCGATTGTAAATTTTGAACTACTGATAGTATTTTTAGTCCCAATGGTGAAATGATGAAGCATCTTTCAATAAACATAATGACGTATTACACGTCATAATCGGTGGAGTATTGTGGATTATTACTGGAAAATATTGGACGAGTATTCATTCATCAACATCCGTTGGATGTTAACATTTTTTTTTTGGATCGGGATTATGGATTTTCGGAACGTGAATAGTCGTCGTTTTTTTCAAAAATCTGAATAGTCTTTTTTTTTCAAAATTCTGAATAGACATTTTAAAAAATTTCTGAATAGTCATTTTTTCGAAAATCTGAATAGTCATTTTTTCAAAATTCTGAATAGTCATTTTTTCGAAAATCTGAATAGTCATTTTTTCAAAATTCTGAATAGTCATTTTTTTCAAAATCTGAATAGTCATTTTTTCAAAAACCTGAATAGTCATTTTTTCAAAAATTCTGAAGTCATTTTTTAAAAAATTCTGAATAGTCATTTTTTCAAAAATTCTAAATAGTCATTTTTTCAAAAACCTGAATAGTCGTTTTTCAAAATTCTGAATAGTCATTTTTTCAAAAACCTGAATGGTTATTTTTTCAAAATTCTGAATAGTCATTTTTTCAAAAACCAGAATAGTCATTTTTTCAAAATTCTGAATAGTCATTTTTTCGAAGCCCTGAATAGTCATTTTTTCAAAAACCTCTATAGTCGTTTTTCAAAATCTGAATAGTCATTTTTTCAAAATCTGAATGGTCATTTTTTCAAAATGCGAATAGTCATTTTTTCAAAATTCGAATCGTCATTTTTTCAAAATGCGAATAGTCATTTTTTCAAAATGCGAATAGTCATTTTTGCAAAATGCGAAGTCATTTTTTCAAAATGCGAATAGTCATTTTAAAAAAATGCGAATAGTCATTCTTTCAAAATGGGAATAGTCATTTTTGCAAAATGCGAATAGTCATTTTTTCAAAATGCGAATAGTCATTTTGTCAAAATGCGAATCGTCATTTTTTTCAAAATGCTAATAGTCAATTTTTTCAAAATGCGAATAGTCATTTTTCCAAAATGCGAAGTCATTTTTCCAAAATGCGAAGTCATTTTTCCAAAATGCGAATAGTCATTTTTCCAAAATGCGAATAGTCATTTTTTCAAAATGCTAATAGTCATTTTTTCAAAATGCTAATAGTCATTTTTCCAAAACGTGAATATTGATGTTTCCTAAACGCGAATAGTCGTTTTTTTCAAAACCTGAATAGTCGTTTTTCCAAAACGCAGATACTGGTTTTTCCAAAACGCAAATATTCGTTTTTCCAAAACGCAAATACTCATTTTTCCAGAACGAAACTCGTCATTTTTTTTTTTCTTTCGAAAACGCAAACGCTTTTTTTTTTCATATCTTGAACGGTCGTTTTTACAAAACGCATCGTCGTTCCCTGACAGATATTCATACACACACACACATATATATATATATATATGGCCATTAATCGTAGTGACGATATTGCTACAACTATTTCCATGGTCAATTCGTGACTGCGAAACTACCACCGAGTTGGCCAGCGTCCGTTTCAAAGGTTCACTCCAACAAGCATATAATAACGTGAAACGAGCTTGCTGCTGCTTCAGCAAGGGAGAGAAAAGAGCCAGGATAGCTCGACGAGAGCGTCATATGCCGTTCCCGCGACCCGCCCACAACGGATACTATATGTTACCTCGCCCCTAAACGACTCGATAGACAGTTGTTCCTCATTCCTATTATACACCTTTTTTCATTGTGCCTCATGCCAGGTTTTTTTTTTTTCATTGGAAAATGTGCGTGTGCGAGGTCAGGCATGGAAAAGCTTAGTGACTTATTGCCGCCCTTTTCTAGGACTAGGGCACAAATTAAAATCATTAAGACTTAAGAGGTTAAGAGGCTGTAGTAATAAATGAGAAAATTTTAAAATAAATTTAACACGTTTTTGGCAAATCAAAAAAAAAAATTTTAATTTGTAGGATTTTTCATTTTGGAAAAAGGATTTATTAAAATTTTGAATTTTTCAAACTTAAAAATGGTACTTGATTTGTTGGATGTCAATATATATTTTTTTTAACGTTTCGGATTTTTTTCTTTATTTTAATATTATTTTGGAGAATAAAAACTTATTTGAGGGAAAATGTGTTTCTGATTATGAAGCATTCCAAGTTTATATTAAGGATGGTAGATAAATACGCGAGGATCGAAACGCTTTTAAAAAATTTGGAATTCCTTAAAAAAACAATTTTTGAAATTTCTTTAAAAAAAAAAAATTAACAAAATTTTTACTTTTGTTACTAAAATAAATGTTTATGACTATATATATATGTATCATCTATCATATAACATATGTATCATGACTGTATGCTATTTTGATTATATACTAAATTTGGATAAGTTAAACGTCATGAAGCAATTTTTTTGAAAAATTCAAAATTCCATAAAATCTTAACCACTTTACGGATTCGAGCCAAATTCAATACCAAACAACATTGAATGCGCCTGCTCTTATAAACAACTATTTAGCAAAATAGACTAAATTTTGCGAAATTTAGAGCGCCCACGCCCTTTTTTCAAAAAATTCAAAACGGCTTAAAATCGAAATTTGTGTATATAATTTGTCAAAAACTGCAACAGTTAAAGAGGGGATGGTGCTTCACTTGTGAACCAAATTTCAACACGATAGCTCAAACCATTCTTCAGTTATAGGCGATTGAATTTTAGAAGTTGTAACATACATACAAACACACGCACATACATACGGACATTTTTTCTAAACCACTTTTCTCGACGTTTTGAACCATTCTGCGTATCCTGTTATGAAAAACTCGAAATTTTTTTTTTCATGAAAACAAACTTTATGTATGAGGAAGCAAAAATCTCGAAAAGATTTTTTTTTCATGAAAACAAAACTTTTTCGACGAGGAAACAAAAATCTCGAAAAAAATTTTTTCATGAAAACAAAGTTTCGTCGATGAGGAAGCAAAAATGTCGAAAATTTTTTTTTTTCATGAAAAAAAAGTTTTCTCTACGAGGAAGCAAAAAACTCGAAATTTTTTTTTCATGAAAACGAAGCTTTTTCTATGAGGAAGCAAAAATCTCGAAAACTTATTTTTCATGAAAACAAAGTTTTCTCTATGAGGAAGCAAAAATGGGAAAAAAAGTTTTTTCATGAAAAAAAAGTTTCCTCCATGAGGAAGCAAAAATCTCGAAATTTTTTTTTTCATGAAAACAAAGTTTCTGTATGAGGAAGCAAAAATCTCGAAATTTTTTTTTTCATGAAAACAAAACTTTCTCTATGAGGAAGCAAGAATCTCGAAAATATTTTTTTCCTGAAAACAAAGTTTTCTCTATGAGGAAGCAAAAATGGGAAAAAAAGTTTTTTCATGAAAAAAAAGTTTCCTCCATGAGGAAGCAAAAATCTCGAAATTTTTTTTTTTCATGAAAACAAAGTTTCCTCTATGAGGAAGCAAAAATCTCGAAAAGATTTTTTTTTCATGAAAACAAAACTTTTTCGACGAGGAAACAAAAATCCCAAAATTTTTTTTTTTCATGGAAACAAAGTTTCCTCCATGAGGAAGCAAAAATCTCGAAATTTTTTTTTTCATGAAAACAAAGTTTCCTCCATGAGGAAGCAAAAATCTCGAAATTTTTTTTTTCATGAAAACAAAGTTTCCTCTATGAGGAAGCAAAAAACTCGAAATTTTTTTTTCATGAAAACGAAGCTTTCTCTATGAGGAAGCAAAAATCTCGAAAACTTATTTTTCATGAAAACAAAGTTTTCTCTATGAGGAAGCAAAAATGGGAAAAAAAGTTTTTTCATGAAAAAAAAGTTTCCTCCATGAGGAAGCAAAAATCTCGAAATTTTTTTTTTCATGAAAACAAAGTTTCCTCTATGAGGAAGCAAAAAACTCGAAATTTTTTTTTTCATGAAAACAAAACTTTCTCTATGAGGAAGCAAGAATGTCGAAAATATTTTTTTCCTGAAAACAAAGTTTCCTCTATAAAGAAGCAAAAATGTCGAAAAATTTTTTTTTTCATGAAAAAAAAGTTTCCTGTACGAGGAAACAAAAATCTCGAAAATTTTTTTTTCATGAAAACAAAACTTTCTCTATGAGGAAGCAAAAATCTCGAAAAAATGTTTTTCATGAAAACACAATTTCCTCTATGAAGAAGCAAAAATCTCAAAACTTTTTTTTTTTCATGAAAACAAACTTTCCTGTATGAGGAAGCAAAAATCTCGAAAATTATATTTTTCATGAAAACAAAGTTTTTCCTCTATGAGGAAGCAAAAATCTCGAAAATTTTTTTTTTTTTCATGAAAACAGAACTTTCTCTACGAGGAAACAAAAACCCCAAAACTTTTTTTTTCATGAAAACAAACTTTCCTGTATGAGGAAGCAAAAATCTCGAAAAAAATTTTTTCATGAAAATAAAGTTTCCTCTATGAGGAAGCAAAAATCTCAAAAAATTGTATTTTTTTCATGAAAACAAACCTTCCTCTACGAGGAAGCAATAATAATAATAATAACAATAATAATATACTGGAAAAAGCGGACAATGCGAATCGCATCCATGGGCCGCGTTGTCTGCAGAGCGAAAATTGTGCGCGGAGTGAGAAAGAAAGGACAGAGATGGAATAGTGTCCGAGGGGCTCCATTGATTCGTCGCTGCGCTAGCTGCTGCCATATATCTCTATATACATATATATATATATATATATAGTACGGCGCGAACACACAGCCTGACTGGCTGGAAGAACGTTGGCGTTGCAGCGAAGCTACAGCAGCAGCAGCAGCAGCTTACCCTGGGGTATATGAACCCCAGCGTACCGGGGGGTTTCTCCACCCTCGAGCGCGTTCTATATATCGTTCTGTCTGTCCGTCTCACTCTTCCACCATCTCTCTCTCTCTCCCTCTCTCTTTCTCTCTCTCGCTCTCTCTCTCTCCCTCTCTCTTTCTCTCTCTCGCTCTCTCTCTCTCTCTGTTTCTCTGTTTCTCGCGAGCTTTGCCCGGCTCGCCCTCGCCGCAGGTTCACCCCATAGTATAAATGCGCGCGCGCACGCTAGCGAACGAGCGACACATGGACCTAAAAAGCGATCAATACGCGGCGGCGGCGTTGGCAGCGGCGGCAACACGACGACGACAACGACGTCGCTGTGAAAGCGGAGAATTGGTTCGGTGCCGCTCCCCATCGAAACGGCTCGACACGAGCCGAAACTATATCTAGTCATCTACGAATTTGTTTGTAATCGAAAACAAAATTCCCTGAGCAATCTCAAACTTTCTCCACGACCAAAATTCCGACGATTTTGATGATGGGGTTTAAAATATAGAATTATGAAAATCATGTCTCATATTTCGAAATTTAAAAACTTCGAATGTTAAAATAGCTCATTATTCGATATCCGAAATGTTTATTTTCGACAATTCACCAAGTTTAATAAATATTTTATCGAAATTTCATTCATCAGAGTATTCAATTATTTGAAACTACACATTCGGAAAGTCTGCACTTTGAATGACCATAATGTCGATAAGAAAGAATTTGAAAATACAAATTTTCGAAATAAATAATTATGAGCGTCTTATACTTCTAATAGACAAAATTTTGAAATTGCATATGACGAAAATATAAATTTCGAATGTGCGAAATTTAGATACGTAAAATATCGATGGGCCATGATGGCGAAAACCAAAATAGCGAATGCTAAAATAACGAATCTGAAAATAACGAGTGCTAAAATAATAGTTCCATTCATTAGAGTAGGAACAAAAAAAAATGGTATCTTAACGATTCGCTATATCGACTTATTATATAATATATAATAATAAATATAATATATATAAAAATATACTATTATATTTTTTAGCCTTTCGCTATTTTGACCTTTCCTCATTTTGGTCATTCGCTATTTTAACAGTTCGACTTTTTGGTCTCTCGCTTTAATAAATTCGAAATTGTGAGCGTTCTAAATATCAGTAATTCTAGAGTTCGAGAATTCGAATTCTGAAATTTCGTATTTTAGTCGATTCGATATTTCAACACTTGGAATTTCACCTATTCTCATTTTTCGTTTCGATATAAGTTCAATTTGAATTTTTGGTATTCTCAATTTTTATTTTCTGTTTTGAAAACGTTTAAAAATTCGCCATTTTGGAATTACGGCAATATTTTTTTAGAATTGTGTTAAAAAAATGAAAGAGATACTTAATTAATGCGTTTTTTATTATTTTTATTATTTTTTTTTATTCTTCATTTGTTTACTTATAGTCCTGCAAATAATTGTAGAAAGTTTATAAAAATTCTCTAGTACATCGATTTTTATTTTTTTTTAAGTATTTATTTGTTTACTTATAGTCCTGCAAAGAATTAAAGAAAGTTTATAGAAATTCTCTAATACATCGATTTTGAGGTATTTGGTCCTGCTATTGAATCCAATATGATTTGTGCGACTTTTTTTAATGATGAAAGCTAGAAATCATCATTTAGCCAGCAAATTTTTCGAGGTTTACAATTTTGCCAAAAAATAATAATAATTTTTTTAAAAACCTGATGCCATTAAAAATTTACAAAAAAAATCATAATTGCGTATTTTAAAAACATCAAAATTGTCCACTTGTAGGCGCCATTTTTATCAATTTACGCCCCGTACCAAAATCTTGCAAAAAAACAAAATGGCATATTATTTTCATTTGATAAACTTACGGAAATGTCACCTTTCGAAATTTTTTTTTTTCGTCACCGTTCTTTCGTTTCTCCCTTTGGGAATATCCTCGTAGATCGTGCATCGCTAATTTCGTGATTTGGAGATATAAAAATGGAGATAAGAATGTTTGGAGACAAATGGGAAAAAAAAAAGATCGCGAGTATATGATTAATGTAAAGGTACCAATGATCGGACGGTTAAGACTGTCCCCAGATTTAAACACTCATTAGACGATTAAGGAAAGATTTAATTATAAAATAACTGAAACCAAAATCAAGTTCGTTTTACCTTCCAGTTTCAAAAACCTACGAATTAATCGTCACAATATTGAATCATTTTCTAATTATGTGGGAAATAACAAAATAGGCCTAATGTACCAGAAAAACAAAAATTATTGACGAAGCAATGTGTAAAGTTCTACTTTTCATCCTTATTTTAAATACAATTTTTTAAATCTCAAATTTATAGAAATTTGAATAATGAAGAAATAAAATTTGGTAACAAATTGTCGAAAGGAGAAAGAAACACGAAAATACATATTTATAACCATGTATGATGCCAAAAATAAATTATAGTTATAAAATTGAAAAAATGCATCACCTTGAATGAGAAAAAATTGAAAATCACGTAAAATATGAACGGTTTTACCGATCATCACCAAATTTGGTACGTAACAGGGCTGAATGTTATTTTTCATGTGTAGAAAATTTCAGTCGATTTTTCCAAATTTTACCTCAATTAGAGCAAAACGAAAATTTTTCGAAAAATTCAAAATCTCATAAAAACCGATTTACCGATTTGGCCCAAATTCAATACCAAAGGCTGCATCACTTTGTTCAATTTTAATACGAAGTTTCAGCCAGATAGCTAAAAATTTGTTCGAGCTACAGCGTTTGGTACTTTTTTCAAAATTTCAAAATTCTTATAAAAATGAAATGCGTTAACTGATTTTTATAAAATTTATACCAATCGAAGATTAACCAGTACTGTACATGATGTTCAAATTTGAGCTGATTCGGTCGAATAGTTTACAAGTTACAGTTATTTAACGAACTCTAGCCAGGGGCGGTTTAACGGTGCAAGAGCCCTAGGCCTGGAGATTCGAGGCGCCCCCCCCCCCCTTCGTTCCAATTGGCTCAAATTCAATACCAAAGGCTGCATCACTTTGTTCAATTTTAATACGAAGTTTCAGCCAGATAGCTAAAAATTTGTTCGAGCTACAGCGTTTATGTACTTTTTTCAAATTTCAAAATTCTTGTAAAAATGAAATGCGTTAAGCGATTTTTATAAAATTAATACCAATCGAAGATTAGCCAGTACTGTACATGTTGTTCAAATTTGAGCTGATTCGGTCGAATAGTTTACAAGTTACAGTTATTTAACGAACTCCAGCCAGGGGCGGTTTAATGGTGCAAGAGCCCTAGGCCCGGAGATTCGAGGCGCCCCCCCCTTCGTTCCAATTGGCTCAAATTCAATACCAAAGGCTGCATCACTTTGTTCAATTTTAATAAGAAGTTTCAGCCAGATAGCTAAATATTTGTTCGAGCTACAGGTTTAGGTACTTTTTTCAAAATTTCAAAAATCTTATAAAAATGAAATGCGTTAAGCGATTTTTATAAAATTTATACCAATCGAAGATTAGCCAGTACTGTACATGTTGTTCAAATTTGAGCTGATTCGGTCGGATAGTTTACAAGTTACAGTTATTTAACGAACTCTAGCCAGGGGCGGTTTAATGGTGCAAGAGCCCTAGGCCCGGAGATTCGAGGCGCCCCCCCTTCGTTCCATAAAAAAGCTTAACGCAACGATGTTTTTTTTCGTTTTTACAACAATTTTAAAAATTGGAAAAAAAGTTCAGTCGCTTGCGCCCCCCAGACGGCGGCGCCCTAGGCGCCCTGGGTCTAGCCGTTAAGCCGCCCCTGACTCTAGCTCTTATTCGTTCAATCCCATTTATCATTGAAACAATAAAATATTATTTTGTTTATTTTAGAGTTATTGTTTCGATCACGTATGGAATTGGAGGAATTAGAATTAAAATTAAGTTGATAACGCTTGTTTTTGGCAGACAAAAAAAATGGATTTATTGAAAAAAATGACATTTTTTTTTCAGTGCATCCGGAAAATTTTTCTAAACCACTTTTCTCGATGCTTCAAACCATTCTAAGTGTTCTGACAAGAAAATCTCGAAAATTTTTTTTTTTTTCATTAAAACAAAGTTTCCTCTATGAAGAAGCAAAATCGAATAATAAAATAAACCCCCATGTCTGAACTTGAAAATCTTTTGCCTGTACGTAAAATAAAAAATGTCGGTACGATTTCAATTTCCCTAGCAATAACTTTCATTCTTCCTAAAAGCCAAAGTAACGATAAAAGTAACGCTCAAAAGTTGTTTTTCGCACACAAAAAAAAACTTTCGAAGATGGCCATAATGATCTTCGAATAACCAAACCAAAAAATGCAATAGTTACTTTTTCGTCAATAAGGATTAACTTACCGCCAAAACGATCTTTTGCAGGTAAAACTAATTCACGATTAAGTTATTGATTCCAGCGACTTAAAAGTAACTATCAGATTCTTATAGTTTGATTATTAAGATCATATTGCCAATTTCGTAAAGTTTCTTATGTGCAAAAAAACGTGTTATTTTTGTGATAAGTAGGGTTACAATTTTGTCTATTTGATATTTAAATTCGTAATAAACTCAAACGAAAACGTGTCGGAAAGGCTGTAACGATTGCGATCACAGTACCATTTTACCTTTTTATTATATTCGTCTCTCTTCTCGGCATTTTAATTTATTCCCGACAATAGCAACGTGACGCGAAAATTCGCCGGGACGCTTGGCTCGAGTTTTGCTTCTTTCTCTCTCTCTCTCTTTTATATGAGAACGCGACGGTGGCGCCGCCACGTGAGCATAGAGCGCACTATACTTCCGGTTTTGCGGGACAACCACGTACTGCACGCACCCCTCAACGCCTCGACCCGGCGCTCGCCGCCACTTCCGGCGCCTCTGTTGCAATCTATATAGCACATAGGCCACCGGCGAGATGAGTACGTATATATTATATATATATATATATATATATAATATACACAGTATACACGGAATATAATGCACGAGAAGAGGGGCTTGCATAATATTAAAGAAGAGGTCGTTAAAGCTTCCCCGTCGCGATACTCTGGCTTTTGTACAGTTAGGATATTTCTCTCTCTCTCTTTGTGTCTTTCACTTTGTGGATATCGCGAACGGCGTGTTCTCCTGAAGCCACACCCAAGCAAGTAGCTGACTCGGCCTACCTTCGCTATATAATGTCAACAAACTACGCGTGATCGTTTTTTTGTTTTGGTCCCTTTTTTTCTTTCGATTCCTCGTAGACGAAGCTTTGTTTTTGTGGAAAAATTTTTTTTGCTTGAGATTTTCATGTCAGGGCTGGATTTAGGGGGGGCTATAGACGTGGGCCCCGCGTGTTGAGGGGCCCATGAGGGTACTTTTTTTTTTTTTTTTTTTTTTAGTTAAGTTGAAAGTATATTAAGTAGTATTAATTTCTTAAGGGAACCCCACATATATTAGCAGCACCGGGTCTGTGTCAAGGCACTCGGAATGGTCCAAAACGTCGGGAAAAGTGGCTTAGAAAAAATGTGTGTGTGTGTGTGTGTGAGTGTGTGTGTGTGAGTGTGTGTGTGTGTGTGTGTGTGTGTGTGTGTGTGTGTGTGTGTGTGTGTGTGTGTGTGTGTGTGTGTGGATTTGCTTATAAGCACGATAACTGTCTTAATTTTCGATGTATCTTCGTAAAATTTGGCACGCAAGTGGGCTATCGTACAACAATGTTTGGGATTTTAGTTGGCGCGAATCGGTTTGAAAATTCAAATTTTACAGCATTTTGAAAATTTTGAAAAAATCGTTTTCGCGCTGTAACTTTTGGAAATTGAGAGATGCAGAGCTGAAAATTTGTATGTGTGTGAACTACCATCGAACCATGATGTGTACCAAATTTGGTGAGAATCCATAGGGTGGTTCTAATTTTATTGCAATTTCAATTTTTTTTCAAAATATCTTTAGAAACTCCGTCTCCTGTAAATTTTGAGATATCCGGCTGTAATTTTCGACATGATTTCACGATTTTTGAGTATCAATGATGAATTTAGTCAAAGGAACTGTCGATATGGCGGTAAATTTTGATTTTGGTGAATAAAAAAGAAAAAAAAATGTCGGCGGGAGTTTTTGTTCTTTTTTCTCACAGATTTATCTTAAATTTTGTTCACATATGGACTATCATCGAAAAAGATTTGCGTACGAATTTGACGCAGATTTGTTCAGCCGTAAAAATTTTATGGCATTTAGAAATTTTGGGTTTTTGTTAATATCGAAAAATTACGCGTGATCGTTTTTTTTTTACTCAACTTTTGTCATTGTAACGTAATTACTAAATTTTTTATAATCCACGTTCAATTTACTAACAAATTTTATGTTATCATTTTTTCTACATAATTTCGTAATTCTGTGCAAATATTTATTTGATAAATATAAAATGTTCGTTTTATAAGCAAATTTGAGTACAATATTTTTTTTTAAATTTGTACCGGCTTAATAAACAATTTATGCGCGATACTTTACCCAATTTCTCGATAAATAATTATTTTAGTCAATTTAAGTGATTGAATTTTTTTTTATTTCCTGACTTTCCGAACAACTAAATTGTATAATTCAATAAAATTGCGCGTCAAATAATAATTTTTAAATAAATAAATAAATTTCCTTTTATCGTTAATATAATTAATAAAAATTTTGTAAATTTTTTTCGATGATAAAAAATAATGTAAGTGAAAGTAAATTTATTCGAACATCTGGACATTTCGAGTTGGAAATTAATTCAAGTGTGGAGAACACGCCGTCGAAATTAAGGGGAAAAATATGGATGAGGGTTTGAGGATATAATTTGAGTTTTTGTAGCGCCGATTGGGGGAAATTTTTTTTTTTCTTCTTTTCGTCGTTTCCCTATCTCGTCAATAATGAATAATACAGTCAATAATTATAAGATATAATATAAATATAATAATCACAGAACACAAAGTAAAGAAAAAAATGAACATACCGATTAACGATGAAAATCAGTGGTTGTGTGGAGCAGGATGCTGAACTAGGCGGCAGAACGGAACGCGCAGTACTGGGTGTACAACAAATTACGTTTGTTAAAATTATTTATTGCGTCTTTACACGTTGCGCGAAAATAGGTATTTTTTTTTTTTTTTTCGAGGGATTCAAAATTTTTTTCTTACGATTCGTGTTCTTTTTTTTTTTGGTTCTCTCTTTTCGTCTCCAGTAGTCTCTAGTGCGTAAAAACAAATGGGTGGAAAACTCGTGCGAGTCGTTGACCCTCTCGTTGCGACGAACGAGCGAGAATCCTTTGCGCAATCTTCACGAAAATCTTCCAGTTGAGGCGGTACAAGTACGAAGATTAATAGCACAATTCGTGTCGACAACAACAGGTTTTTTTTTTCCTCCCGAAGCCAAAAAATACCGGCTACTTATTATTGCACCGTTCTTTGTGTTTCTTTTATTTTCCCTTTTTTTCTCAGTATCAATTTGATAGAATTTTGTTTTCTTTCGCGCTACCCGATTATTCGCGTATAGGAAAGACGACGGGAAAAGTATTTCACAGAAGAGTCAGAAGAAGGATGTTGTTTTTTTTTTTTTTTTTTTTTTTTTTTTTTTTGTGAATGGAAAAGAATAGTTTTTTTTCTGATGAATTGGACGAAAAATGAGATTAGCTGATGTACACACACAGGGCGTCGGGCAGACAAAGGTCAGCGAGGTTTAGGGGCAGGGGGGGCGGGGGGAAAAAAGAGGAACGTTTGAAAACGAGGCGACGAACGTAAAGCAATTATACGGCTTTTGGTTTTGTTTTTTTTCTTCTTTTTTCTTCTTTGTTTTTTTTTTTGTTTTTTTGGGACGTTGGTTATGAATTATTGTTACAAACGTATATAATTAACTGGGGCGGGGGGGAGGGAATAATTAATTAACGAACGAACGAACGAATTCAAGTCAATTAATAGATTAATATATGTATGTATAGATACTATATTAATTCAATGAATAATATAAGTAAGGTATAATAATATTGCGGGTAACGGTGTCTACGTAACGCAATGCCTTATGTGGTGCGGTAACTAAACTGACGGGGCTGCCAGTCCGGCCGGGCGGCTGCACCCTCGACCTATCGCTCGACGATCGAGGGGAGGGTTTCCACCCTACGCCACGCGATATAGCACGTCTCTTATTCCCCACCGCCTAGCTGATTCTCCCTCTCGGAACAACCGCTCCTAGTACGCCTGCTCAACCCCTACGAGGGTGGCATGGAAAGTTCACGACCGCAGCGCAGTCATTGGCCTTTGGTTGGAAAGGGTAGTTTTTTATTTTTTATTTTTTCTTTTTTTTTTACGGCTTTTGGATTTTTAAGATTTTTTTTTTCGTGAGGCCAAAATTAGTTAAATTTGCAGATAATAATTTTGTTGGTTTTGTTTTATTTAATGATTGGACATTGCTATTATTTGCCGAATAATTGAAAATTTGAATTTCCTTTTTTTTTGTGAGGACAAAATTAGTGAAATTTGGAGATAATAATGTTGGGTTTTTTTAATTTGTGGAATTGATAAATAAAAATGTTTGGGCATTGCTATTATTTGTTGAATAATTGAAATTTTTAATTTTGATGGAATGGCTTTTTTCGTGAGGCCAAAAGTTAGTGTAATTTGCGGATTTTTTTATTTGTGGAATTGACAAATAAAAATGTTTGGACATTGCTATTATTTGCCGAATAATTGAAAATTTGAATTTCCATGGAATGGCTTTTTTTTCGTGACGCCAAAAATTAGCGAAATTTGGAGATAATAATGTTGGCTTTTTTAATTTGTGGAATTGATAAATTAAAATGTTTGGACATTGCTAGTATTTGCCGAATAATTGAAAATTTGAATTTCCATGGAATAGCTTTTTTTCGTGAGGCCAAAAATTAGTGAAATTTGAAGATAATAATTTTGTTGATTTTGTTTTACTTGTGGAATTGATAAATTTAAGTGTTTGGAAATTGCTATTATTTTCCGAATAATTGAAAATTTGAATTTCCTTTCTTTTTGTGAGGCCAAAATTAGTGAAATTTGGAGATAATAATGTTGGCTTTTTTTAGTTTGTGGAATTGATAAATTAAATTTTTTGGACATTGCTATTATTTGCCGAATAATTGAAAATTTGAATTTTGATGGAATGGTTTTTTTTCGTGAGGTCAGAAATTAGTGTAATTTGCGGATTTTTTTATTTGTGGAATTGACAAATAAAAATGTTTGGACATTGCTATTATTTGCCGAATAATTGAAAATTTGAATTTCGATGGAATGGTTTTTTTCGTGAGGCCAAAAATTAGTGAAATTTCCAGATTTTTTAATTTGTGGAATTGACAAATAAGAATGTTTGGACATTGCTATTATTTGCCGAATAATTGAAAATTTGAATTTCCATGGAATGGCTTTTTTTCGTGAGGCCAAAAATTAGTGAAATTTGCAGATAATAATGTTGGCTTTTTTTAATTCATGGAATTGATAAATTAAAATGTTTGGACATTGCTATTATTTGCCGAATAATTGAAAATTTGAATTTCCATGGAATGCTTTTTTTCGTGAGGCCAAAAATGAGTGTAATTTGCAGATTTTTTAATTTTTGGAATTGACAAATATAAATGTTTGGACATTGCTATTATTTGCCGAATAATTGAAAATGTGAATTTCCATGGAATGGCTTTTTTTTCGTGAGGCCAAAAATTAGTGAAATTTGCAGATAATAATATTGGCTTTTTTAATTTGTGGAATTGATAAATTAAAATTTTTGGACATTGTTGTTATTTGCCGAATAATTGAAAATTTGAATTTCCATGGAATGGCTTTTTTTTCGTGAGTCCAAAAATTAGTGAAATTTGCAGATAATAATGTTGGCTTTTTTAATTTGTGGAATTGATAAATTAAAATGTTTGGACAGTGCTATTATTTGCCGAATAATTGAAAATTTGAATTTCCATAGAATGGCTTTTTTTTCGTGAGGCCAAAAATTAGTGAAATATGCAGATAATGATGTTGGTTTTTTTAATTTGTGGAATTGATAAATTAAAATGTTTGGACATTGCTATTATTTGTCGAATAATTGAAAATTTGAATTTTGATGGAATGGCTTTTTTCGTGAGACCAAAAATTAGTGTAATTTGCAAATTTTTTAATTTGTGGAAGTGACAAATAAAAATGTTTGGACATTGCTATTATTTGCCGAATAATTGAAAATTTGAATTTCGATGGAATGGCTTTTTTCGTGAGGCCAAAAATTAGTGTAATTTGCGGATTTTTTTATTTGTGGAATTGACAAATAAAAATGTTTGGACATTGCTATTATTTGCCGAATAATTGAAAATTTGAATTTTCATGGAATGGCTTTTTTTTTCGTGAGGCCAAAAATTAGTGAAATTTGAAGATAATAATGTTGGCTTTTTTAATTTGTGGAATTGATAAATTAAAATGTTTGGACATTGCTATTATTTGCCGAATAATTGAAAATTTGAATTTCCATGGAATGGCTTTTTTTCGTGAGGCCAAAAATTAGTGTAATTTGCAAATTTTTTAATTCGTGGAAGTGACAAATAAAAATGTTTGGACATTGCTATTATTTGCCGAATAATTGAAAATTTGAATTTCGATGGAATGGCTTTTTTCGTGAGGCCAAAAATTAGTGTAATTTGCAGATTTTTTAATTTGTGGAATTGATAAATTAAAATGTTTGGTCATTGCTATTATTTGCCGAATAATTGAAAATTTGAATTTCCATGGAATGGCTTTTTTTTCGTGAGGCCAAAAATTAGTGAAATTTGCAGATAATAATATTGGCTTTTTTAATTTGTGGAATTGATAAATTAGAATGTTTGGACATTGTTATTATTTGCCGAATAATTGAAAATTTGAATTTTCATAGAATGGTTTTTTTTCGTGAGGTCAAAAATTAGTGAAATTTGGAGATAATAATGTTGGCTTTTTTAATTTGTGGAATTGATAAATTAAAATGTTTGGACATTGGTATTATTTGCCGAATAATTGAAAATCTGAATTTCGATGGCATGGCTTTTTTTTGGTGAAGCAAAAATTTTTGGAATTTGGAGATAATAATGTTGGTGCATTTTTTTGAATTAGTGGAATTGATAAATAAAAATTTTAATACATTGTTATTATTTGTCGAATAATTGAAAATTGGACTATAGATGGAAATATTTCTTTTATGCTTTTTTTTCTAACTAAAAATTAGTGGAATTAACAGATAACAAAGTTAATATATTTTTAAAACGAGAATAATATTTTGGAGATATTATTGTTTACTATTTAACAAAATAATAATTTTTGTGAATTAATTATGTGCAGTTTTTGGTTGCGCACTGCAATTCTTATAGGTCACAAAAACCGCATATTTCCATATAAATATTTTTAGATACTTTAAGGCCATTCCCAAAATATGACTTTCCGGGTGAAAAATACATAAATACCTCTGTAATTCTGATTTATTTATTTCAAGCTGAATCTATATGTTAAAAAAACGTAACCAAACTTGTATAAATTCTTTCACAACTTAATTTTTCGTGACATTTTTTAAATAACTGATATGCCAAATCAACTTCAGTAAAACATTTTTAAAAAAATAACAAAACAGTCGTTCTAAATTAATTATTAAAATTATACGCTTCATAAATATTCCGCGTAATTATTGTCAAGCCCTTTCCACATGCGCCAAGATTGCACTACAATTTTCCATCCCTCTGTGCAAGAAAAAACGTCGGAAACCCTGCGCTGAAGGAATTTTATTGACTGGGTGGCCAATGACTGTGCCAGAGCCGAAGCTACGCGGGGCAAATACATGAAAGCCAAGGGAGGAAGCGACGAAAGGGGCGAGAATTGAAATCCCGCTGGTGGCAAGAGCAGAATCGAAGGGGTTGAAGCTACCCCAAGGCGGGGGTGAGCGCAAGCGCGCTGCCAAGAAAACCGGCGGAGCTTTTGGTTGCAGGGGACAAGGGGGTGGAATTCCCCTCTTCGGAGTGAAAGAGAGAAAGCAAAAGGAACGATAAGGGGCTTTCTCCGGGCTATTCCCTGTTTGAACTAGGGAACGGTCAGGGGGAAGGGAAGGGAGAGGCATTCGCATTAGCCGATGCACCAATACCATTGTCACACTGCTAGACTTTGTGAACGGTGATGCCTCGAAGATTTTTTTTCGTGAGAACTCACGGAAATCATCATGGAGGACGCGGCGCTCAAACGGGAGGTCGCGGAAAGAGACGAAACTGACACCAGGGGCCGCGTAAAGCGCAAACGAAGCGTCGTGCGCAGACGCCATTTTTCTTTTTTCGCATGTATATATCTCGCGGCACGAGAAAACCGGAAGACGACACCGGCTATGGAAAAACAAGGGCTGACTGGCATACCGGCGAAACACTGTAATATATATGAACTATAATGCTATGCCAAGCTGTGGTAATGTCGAGAAATTCTTGGAAAGCCTTTAAGAATAGTTTTCCTTTAGCCAATTATAACGTTGGACTAGTTTTATTACCAGCTTTGCCGGCTGCTATTGGTCACATGCTTTTTGCGTTTTAAATTCAAGCAAAAATTTTAAGGGTTTTGGAATATTTTTTTTGCGTTTTAAATTCATGCAAAAATTTTAAGGGTTTTGGAATTATTTTTTTTGCGTTTCAAATTCATGCAAATTTTAAGGGTTTTGGAATTATTTTTTTTGCGTTTTAAATTCATGCAAAAATTTTAAGGGTTTTGGAATTATTTTTGTCGAGAAAAATACGTATATTTAATAAATATATATATATATATTTTAATTGAAGAAGAAAAAATAATGTCAATAAAGAGATTTACCACTTTTAATAATAATTGCATATAATTCTTCAGAATTAATATTCTTTTTTTAAAATCATTGTGATAAAAAATTATTCGAGAAAATTATTCATAGCTGCGTGAATGAGTTTTCTCTAATCATTCAACGTAATATTTTTTAGGCTTCAGAAAAAAGAGCAAAATTGATAACGTTGTATAAAAATGATAATTTTGTTTATGTATACGAATTCATCTTTTTTAATTAATTTAAATTAATTAATTAATCACACGATTTAAAAAATATAATGTTAATAACAGCTATTGGCAACAATTCTATTGCATTTAACATTTATTTATATCCTACGTCAAATACTGTCTGAAAAAAAAATGTACTAATGAAAACGACTATAATGAATTGGCAATAAATACATTTGAAAAAAAAAAATCCTTTGTAGAATAATTCATTCACAACAGTGCGAATGAATTTTCTCCAACGATTTAATCTCAATTATTACATTAAAATTTCCCTTTACATGAATAATTTTTCTTTTTTAAAAAATAATTTCAATAATAGCTTATTGGCAACAATTCTTCTGCATTTTACGCCTATCTATATCGACGTTAAATATGGCCTCAAAAACAAAAAAAAACCGTTGTACAAAATTCTTCCCAAATCTTACAAAAAAAAAAAAAAAAAATGACAAAAATGCATTCCCAGAAAAAAATGACAAAAATGTATTCACAAAAAAAAATAACGAATATGTACTCACAAAAAAAAATGACAAAAATTTATTCCCAGAAAAAATGACAAAAATGTATTCACAAAAAAAAATGACAAAAATGTATTCACAAAAAAAAATGACAAAAATGTATGCACAAAAAAAAGTGACAAAAATTTATTCACAAAAACAAATGACAAAAATGTATTCACAAAAAAAAATGACAAAAATTTATTCACAAAAAAAATGACAAAAACTTATTCACAAAAAAAAGTGACAAATAAAAAAGTATTCACAAAAAAAAATGACAAAAATTTATTCACAAAAAAAATGACAAAAACTTATTCACAAAAAAAAGTGACAAAAATTTATTCAAAAAAATGAAATGACAAAAATGTATTCACAAAAAAAATGACAAAAATGTATTCACAAAAAAAATGACAAAAATGTATTCACAAAAAAAATGACAAAAATGTATTCACAAAAAAAATGACAAAAATGTATTCACAAAAAAAAGACAAAAATTTATTCCCAGAAAAAATGACAAAAATTTATTCACAAAAAAATGACAAAAATGTATTCACAAAAAAAAATGACAAAAATATATTCACAAACAAAAAGACAAAAATTTATTCACAAAAAAAAATGACAAAAATTTATTCACAAAAAAAAATGACAAAAATTTATTCACAAAAAAAAAATGACAAAAATGTATTCACAAAAAAAATGACAAAAATTTATTCACAAAAAAAAATGAGAAAAATGTATTCGCAAACAAAAATGACAAAAATTTATTCACAAAAAAAAATGACAAAAATGTATTCACAAAAAAAGTGACAAAAATATATTCACAAAAAAAAATGACAAAAATTTATTCACAAAAAAAAATGATAAATTTATTTCCAGAAAAAATGACAAAAATATATTCACAAAAAAAAATGACAAAAATGAATTAACAAAAAAAATGACAAAAATGAATTCACAAAAAAATGACAAAAATGTATTCACAAAAAAAAATAACAAAAATATATTCACAAAAAAAAAATGACAAAAATTAATTCCCAAAAAAAAAATGACAAAAATTTATCCACAGAAAAAAATGTATAAAATTTTTTCTAACGATTCAACGTGATATAGTTGACGATGGAATGTTTGGTTCCAGAAGCAGTAACGTTAAATCGATAACGTTGTACGAAAATGATAATTTTGTTTATGCTACGATGGAGAAGGGTACATATGCGGTAGGCACAGCAGCAGCAGCAGCAGCAGCAGCAGCAACAACAACAGCAGCGTGTGCGCAACCCGCTATTACGAGATACGTGCGAGAGATAATCTTAATAGGCAAACGGCTGCAGTGTATAACGTAGCGGTGTCGGAATAAGGGTGGTTCCCTGTTACTCTACGCCACTGCGTGTACGTCCTACGACGGGAAGTTGACGGGAGCCGCGCGCCGGGCCGAGGGTCGGTGGGGAGGGCTTCGATTATCGATCGTTCCCCTGCACCCTCCACTCAACTTTCTATCTCTCTCTCTCTCTTTCTCTCCCTCGGTTGATTCTCTCGGGGTGTGTTACGCTCTGAGAGCTTGTCTACCTACGTCCCAATATATTTCGATGTCAAAACCGACTCTCAAATCGTGAGCTTCGCCACAAATTAATAGAACTACAAATATTAAACAATTTTATGATGACCTTGAAAATTTTTGTAGTAATTTTCCGACTGCAATATGCAAATTATTATTATCTCACAATTTAAAAAAAAATTATACTAATTATTTCATTTTTATAAAATTATTTTTTCTCAGTGTATATTTTAAAAAACTAATCATTTTATTGGGGCGTTTTTCAATTTCTATAAAATTATTTCGTCTCAGTGAAAATTTAAACAAAAACTTGTCCACCTACGTCCCAATATATTTCGATGTCAAAACCGACTCTCAAATCGTGCGCTTCGCCACAAATTAATAGAACTACAAATATTAAACAATTTTATGATGACCTTGAAAATTTTTGTAGTAATTTTCCGACTGCAATATGCGAATTATTATTATCTCACAATATAAAAAAAAAATTATACTAATTATTTCATTTTTATAAAATAATTTTTTCTCAGTGTATATTTTTATTTCGATGTCAAAACCGACTATCAAATTGTGCGCTTCGCTACAAATTAATAGAACTACAAATATTAAACAATTTTATGATGACCTTGAAAATTTTTGTACTAATTTTCCGACTGCAATATGCGAATTATTATTATCTCACAATTAAAAAAAAAAATTATACTAATTATTTCATTTTTATAAAATTATTTTTTCTCAGTGTATATTTTTATTTCGATGTCAAAACCGACTCTCAAATCGTGAGCTTCGCCACAAATTAATAGAACTACAAATATTAAACAATTTTATGATGACCTTGAAAATTTTTGTACTAATTTTCCGACTGCAATATGCGAATTATTATTATCTCACAATTTTAAAAAAAAATTATACTAATTATTTCATTTTTATAAAATAATTTTTTCTCAGTGTATATTTTTATTTCGATGTCAAAACCGACTATCAAATCGTGCGCTTCGCCACAAATTAATAGAACTACAAATATTAAACAATTTTATGATGACTTTGAAAATTTTTGTACTAATTTTCCGACTGCAATATGCGAATTATTATTATCTCACAATTAAAAAAAAAATTATACTAATTATTTCATTTTTATAAAATAATTTTTTCTCAGTGTATATTTTTATTTCGATGTCAAAACCGACTATCAAATCGTGCGCTTCGCTACAAATTAATAGAACTACAAATATTAAACAATTTTATGATGACCTTGAAAATTTTTGTACTAATTTTCCGACTGCAATATGCGAATTATTATTATCTCACAATTTAAAAAAAAAATTATACTAATTATTTCATTTTTATAAAATTATTTTTTCTCAGTGTATATTTTTATTTCGATGTCAAAACCGACTATCAAATCGTGCGCTTCGCTACAAATTAATAGAACTACAAATATTAAACAATTTTATGATGACCTTGAAAATTTTTGTACTAATTTTCCGACTGCAATATGCGAATTATTATTATCTCACAATTTAAAAAAAAATTATACTAATTATTTCATTTTTATAAAATTATTTTTTCTCAGTGTATATTTTTATTTCGATGTCAAAACCGACTATCAAATCGTGCGCTTCGCCACAAATTAATAGAACTACAAATATTAAACAATTTTATGATGACCTTGAACATTTTTGTACTAATTTTCCGACTGCAATATGCGAATTATTATTATCTCACAATTTAAAAAAAAATTACACTAATTATTTCATTTTTATAAAATAATTTTTTCTCAGTGTATATTTTTATTTCGATGTCAAAACCGACTCTCAAATCGTGAGTTTCGCCACAAATTAATGGAATTACAAATATTAAACAATTTTATGATGACCTTGAATACTGCAATATGCGAATTATTATTATCTCACAATTAAAAAAAAAATTATACTAATTATTTCATTTTTATAAAATAATTTTTTCTCAGTGTATATTTTTATTTCGATGTCAAAACCGACTCTCGATTCGTGAGCTTCGCCACAAATTAATGGAATTACAAATATTAAACAATTTTATGATGACCTTGAATACTGCAATATGCGAATTATTATTATCTCACAATTAAAAAAAAATTATACTAATTATTTCATCCGGGAATTATTTCATTTTTATAAAATTATTTTTTCTCAGTGTATATTTAAAAAACCTTATCATTTTATTGGGGCGTTTTTCAATTTCTATAAAATTATTTCGTCTCAGTGTAAATTTAAATAAAAACTTGCCACAAATTAAAAACCTTTGGCAATTAGTAGCGCTTTAAGAATCGACTAAGGACAAAAATCTCTAGACTTTTTAATTCTCTACAAAAGGATTTAAAAAAAAAAATTTTAATTATTTATTAAGAGCGTGTTTTTGCAAATTTTATACTTTGGCAACGAGGCACGACTTCTGTATTGCTTAGAAAAAAAATTGTCTGAGAACTTTTTTATTCCTTTTTTAATTCTCTACAAACGGATTTTTTAAAAAATTTATTAAGAGCGTATTTTTGCAAATTTAATAATTTGGCAACGTGGCACGACTTTTATATTGCTTAGAAAAAAAATTGTCTAAGGACTTTTTTATTCTTTTTTTAATTCTCTACAGATTTTTTTTTAAATTTATTAAGAGCGTATTTTTGCAAATTTAATAATTTGGAAATGTGGCACTTTTGTATTGCTTAAAAAAAATTGTCTAAGGACTTTTTTATTCCTTTTTTAATTCTCTACAGATTTTTTTTTTAAATTTATTAAGAGCGTATTTATGCATATTTAATAATTTGGAAATGTGGCACGTTTGTATTGCTAAAAAAAAATTGTCTAAAGACTTTTTTTATTCCTTTTTTAATTCTCTACAGATTTTTTTTTAAAATTTATTAAGAGCGTATTTATGCAAATTTAATAATTTGGCAACGTGACTTTTGTATTGCTTAGAAAAAAAATTGTTAACAATTATAATTATTAATGTACGCGACTTACATCAACCATTGTATATATTGTTTAATAAACTAATATTAATAAATATAACACAAAAAATTATTGCTGAAAATAAAATAAAAAATTAGAATTTAATATCCAAAAAAAAATATATTGGTTTTATTAATAAGAGATATTAACAACATTTATTTAAAAAAAAAACTGATAATGTCCAAAAGTGATTTATAAATTATTTAAAAAAAATAGTTGAAGAAATTTGATTAAAATTCCCCTCAAAATTTTATTTCTCATGGAATGAAGTCTTCGATTTTTCTAAAAACCTAACCTTTGAAAGAAACATTAAATAATTATAAAAATTTATTTTTTTATTTTGAGAAATATTTGAACGCAAAAATATATATATATTCGATTATCGATCGCGTCATTTTACCCTCCACTAAATTTTCTATCTCTCTGTCGCTCGTTTGTTCATTCTCTTGGGGTGTGTTACGCTCTGAGAGTTTGTCTACCTACGTCCCTATATATTTCGATGTCAAAACCGACTCTCGAATCGGGCGCGTCACGTAAATTAGTGGGATTACAAATATTAATCAACTTGATGAAATCCAACGTTCAATTAATCTGACGAGCTTTACAAGCATTGTCAGCAAAATTTTCGCATGTTACAGTCATTGAATTAAAATGAGAATTTTGCATGTCACAATTATTAAATTTTATGAAAATAAAATTTTCATAAAAATTTTTTTTAATGTAAAAAAAAAAATAATTTTGATGTAAAATGAAACTAACTTTAGAGTAAAAAATTGCAGTGGGTGATTAAAATCAAAGTACTTTTACAATTAATGTCACAGTTTATGCATAATAATTTTTAGTACTGGTACATTAAATTTAATGTAAACTGTAATATAGTAATATTAAATTTAATACTAAATCAAATATAGTTCATATTGCAGCGCTTTTAATGACTTTTTTAATCGAGTTTAAAATTCCCTTTATTAAATTTACTGAACCGGTTTTTACAATTTTTCGATGCAGGAATATAATTTCATTTTCAATATAAAAATGATAATTTGATATTACAATAAATTATTGTTACAAATAAAATCTTATTTGAATTCTCCATTACAGTTTTATCAATATTTCAACAAATAATTCTAATAAATTCGAAACCATTTTGTTAATTTTTTTTAATTCGCAATTTCAGTTTGAAGAATATTTTAATAAATAATTCGAAAAAAATTCCAAACTACTTTGTTGCATTTATTTATTTATTTTATTTTATTTTATTTATTTTTTTTTTAATTCTCCATTTCAGTTTAAAAAATATTTCAATAATTCTGAAAAAATTCTAAACTTCTTTGTTGCATTTCTTTTTTTTAAATTCTCCATTTCAGTTTAAAAAATATTTCAATAAATAATTCTGAAAAAATTCTAAACTGCTTTGTTGCATTTCTGTTTTTTAATTCTCCATTTCAGTTTAAAAAATATTTCAATAAATAATTCCGAAAGAATTCTAAACTACTTTGTTGCATTTCTGTTTTTTAATTCTCCATTTTAGTTTAAACAATATTTTAATAAATAATTCTAAAAAAATTCTAAACTATATCTTTAATTTTACATTCCAGTTTAAATAATATTTCAATAATTGATTCAAAAACAAATTTAAAACTGTATTTTTAATTCTTCATTCCAGTTTAAATAATATTTCAATGTATCAATATGTTGTATTTTGATTCCTTTTTTTTTCCCTGAAGAATGAATCGGAGAATAAATTCAGGTTTTCGATTCAGTTCTCATTCTACAATCCCCGGCGATTTGCGGGCCCTGGCCGAGCGCCTCGATGAACGACGAAAATCCCTTCGGCGTTACCGCCCTAGCCCCTTGCGACCTAGCGAAAAAGGGGGAAAGGGGCACCAACACGTCTCACCCCCCTTGGGAGAGCTACGAGCGTATTCGCCGCTCTCGGCAATTCGCCTTCCAACACGCATACGCACACAGATACCAAAAGAGAGAGAGGGAGAAACTCAAGGGGGTTGTTTCCCGGCTCCAGGCGACGTGAACGAGTCACGCGGGGGTGCATAGCGCCTGCGCTCAATGGACGAGCTTCGCGTGGGTTTGAGAAGTTGGAGCATCGGACCGCAGAGCCGGAGGGAAGTGGATAAAGCCGGGAGAGACTGAGCGAGGTCATAGGGCAACGAAAATATATGTGTATCTATACATATAGTGCATATATCTATATATGTAGTATATATAGCATATATATATAAAATTTCGTAAAACATTTTTTCATGAGACCAAATCTTTCTCAATGAGGAAGCAATAATAAAACGTATGTATGTATATATTTTTTTTTTTTTCGTGAAAACAAAACTTCCTCTGGGAGGAAGGATTCATTTTTAAAAAATATATCTCTATATTATAACAAGATCTCGCCGCCACCGCCGCCGCCATGTCAAGAATCGAGGGACTTAGCAAAATTTCAGGGATCTTTCCCATACTTCCAGAGGTCTTTCCCATACTTCCGGGGAGTCTTTCCCATACTTCCCGGGAGTCTTTCCCATACTTGCCGGAGGTCTTTCCCAAACTTCCCGGGCGTCTTTCCCATACTTCCCGGGCGTCTTTCCCATACTTCCTGGAGGTCTTTCCCATATTGGAGGTCTTTCCCATATTGGAGGTCTTTCCCTTATTGGAGGTCTTTCCCTTATTGGAGGTCTTTCCCATATTGGAGGTCTTTCCCATATTGGAGGTCTTTCCCATATTGGAGGTCTTTCCCATATTGGAGTTCTTTCTCATATTGGAGGTCTTTCCCATATTGGAGGTCTTTCTCATATTGGAGGTCTTTCCCATATTGGAGGTCTTTCCCATATTGAAGGTCTTTCCCATATTGAAGGTCTTTCCCTTATTGGAGGTCTTTCCCATATTGGAGGTCTTTCCCATATTGGAGGTCTTTCCCATATTGGAGGTCTTTCCCATATTGGAGGTCTTTCCCATATTGGAGGTCTTTCCCATATTGGAGGTCTTTCTCATATTGGAGGCCTTTCCCATATTGGAGGTCTTTCCCATATTGGAGGTCTTTCCCATATTGGAGGCCTTTCCCATATTGGAGGTCTTTCCCATATTGGAGGTCTTTCTCATATTGGAGGTCTTTCCCATATTGGAGGTCTTTCTCATATTGGAGGTCTTTCCCATATTGGAGGTCTTTCCCATATTCGAGGTCTTTCCCATATTGGAGGTCTTTCCCATATTGGAGGTCTTTCCCATATTGGAGGCCTTTCCCATATTGGAGGTCTTTCCCATATTGGAGGTCTTTCTCATATTGGAGGTCTTTCCCATATTGGAGGTCTTTCTCATATTGGAGGTCTTTCCCATATTGGAGGTCTTTCCCATATTGGAGGTCTTTCTCATATTGGAGGTCTTTCCCGTATTGGAGGCCTTTCCCATATTGGAGGTCTTTCCTATATTGGAGGTCTTTCCCATATTGGAGGTCTTTCCCTTATTGGAGGTCTTTCCCTTATTGGAGGTCTTTCCCATATTGGAGGTCTTTCCCATATTGGAGGTCTTTCCCATATTGGAGGTCTTTCCCATATTGGAGGTCTTTCCCATATTGGAGGTCTTTCCCTTATTGGAGGTCTTTCCCATATTGGAGGTCTTTCCCATATTGGAGGTCTTTCCCATATTGGAGGTCTTTCCCATATTGGAGGTCTTTTCCATATTGGAGGTCTTTCCCATATTGGAGGTCTTTCCCATATTGGAGGTCTTTCTCATATTGGAGGTCTTTCCCATATTGGAGGTCTTTCTCATATTGGAGGTCTTTCCCATATTGGAGGTCTTTCCCATATTGGAGGTCTTTCCCATATTGGAGGTCTTTCCCATATTGGAGGTCTTTCCCATATTGGAGGTCATTCCCATATTGGAGGTCTTTCCCATATTGGAGGTCTTTCCCTTATTGGAGGTCTTTCCCATATTGGAGGTCTTTCCCATATTGAAGGCCTTTCCCATATTGGAGGTCTTTCCCATATTGGAGGTCTTTCCCATACTTTCCGGGAGTCTTTCCCATACTTCCCGGACGTCTTTCCCATACTTTCCGGAAGTCTTTCCTATACTTCCCAGGGGTCTTTCCCATACTTTCTGGAGATCTTTCCCATACTTCCCAGGGGTCTTTCCCATACTTCCCGGGAGTCTTTCCCATACTTCCCGGGAGTCTTTCCCATACTTCTCAGGGGTATTTCCCATACTTCCCGGGAGTTTTTCCCATACTTCCCGGGAGTCTTTCCGATACTTCCCGGAGGTCTTTCCCATACTTCCCGGGAGTCTTTCCGATACTTCCCGGAGGTCTTTCCCATACTTCCCGGGAGTCTTTCCCATCCTTCCTGGAGGATTTTCCTATACTTTCCGCGAGGTTTTTCCATACCCCACAGGACGTATATATATATCTCTCTTAAAAAGATCTCACCGCCAACGTCGCCACCGTGTCAAGAATCGAGGGTCGAGGGAGTTAGAAAAATTCAGGGGGCTCTGTGAGACCCCAAAGGGGATGGGGTCTGTAAGACCCCAGATGTGGTGGGGTCTGCGAGACCCCTAAGGCGGTGGGGTCTGTGAGACCCCAGAGGCCGTGAGGTCTGTGAGACCCCAGAAGCGGTGGGGTCTGTGAGACCCCAGGGGCGGTGGGGTCTGTGAGACCCAAAGGTGATGGGGTCAATGAGAACTCAAGCCCAGTTTTTTTCTAACTTCCTCGATGGCCCTCAGAAGACCGACGCGAGCGCGCGTAGCGCGCGAGCCACAATAACATTCTAGTATACATATATTTAAAAAAAAATGTAATTAAAGAAATATATATACATATATTTTTTACAAATATCTATATATTTTTTTTTTTTAAATATATATACACATTTATTTAGTAATACACTTTTTTTTATTATTGAGCAGAGGATGAAAAATTGTATGTACCGAACGTCCTTCGAACCACGAGGGTTTGTCGGTAAGAAAGGCAACCCTAAAACAAACCCCTTGTGTATAGTTATATCAAGAGTTGTCCTGCGAGATTCCTGCGAAGCCGGCAGATGAGAATTGCAGATCTCTCTTAGCGGAATGATAAAATTTCATTTTTCTGATTACTATCAGAATCTATCTATCAGGACTATCTATTACCATTAGCTGATTCTTTTTTTTTTTTCTTCAAATTGATTCATCAAAGGTGTAGTAATTTTCCGGCTGCAATATGCGAATGATTATTATTTCACAATTTTTTTTACAAATTATACTAATTATTTCATTTTTATAAAATTATTTTTTCTCAGTGTAAATTTAAATAAAAACTGATTATATCATTGACGAGTTTAAAATTTTTTTACCATGTTTAAAATTATTTTTTCTCAGTGTACTTAAAAAAAACTAATTATATCATAATCGACGTTTGCGAGTTTTTATAAATTTTTACCACAATTACAATTATTAATTTTCAGTCTATATTTTTAAAAAAATATTTTGACTCACTGAAATCTCATTCTGCGTGGCTTGTTCATTCATACATGTCGCTTCATTCTAGATATTACGTGCTCACGTACTATACGTCGTACTGTGATGCACGAGATTTTAGTACAGGGTTGAATAAATAGATGAGAGGACTGCCAAGCGGAAAGATCGTTCGAGCAGCCAGCGGTAGACGAGCCTCGCCCTGGAAGCGCTTGCGCCCTCAGAAATGTCAAGCTGACGTTGGGAGGTACCAGTACGACCATTGGGTGAGGTTTAACCGCTGAAACTTCCCTGGTAAACCTCTCTACGTACATACATACATTTCTCCCAGTGGTAAAAGCATCATCGTCAGTAGTAGTAGTAGTAGTAGTAGTATTTCTAGTGTTAGTTAGCGGTGATCTATGCAGTATGCAAATGTCCATATTGCACTGTGCGTGGGCGCAGAAACCAGAAACGCAATCAGTGCAGCCAACCCCACCCACAGCCCCAAATTATTTCAAAGGGTTAAAATTTATATTCACCTCCAACAAAATTTTTGAAATCGGCTTCAACGGCTTAAAAATTTTCTGGGCATTAAGGGGTATTCGTATGTGCATCTCTAAAAGTTTTATTCAACCAGAATTTTATTTGGTAAAGAATTTTTTTTTTTTTTTTGTTTTTTTTTTTTAGCGAAATTAATATAAATTTTGGCATTAAAAAAAATCATAATGGTATAAATACCATTATAATGTTTGAGACAATCAAATCGTGGCAAATATAATAGAAATTAAGGGTATTCATATGTACATCGCTAAAAGTTTTATTCAACCAGAATTTTATTTGGTAAAGATTTTTTTTTTTTTTTTTTTTTAAGCGAAATTAATATAAATTTTTGCATTAAAAAAAATCATAATGGTATAAATACCATTATAATGTTTGAGAAAATCAAATCGTGGCAAATATAATAGAAATTAAGGGTATTCATATGTACATCTCTGAAAGTTTTAATTCAATTAGAATTTTATTTGGTAAAGATTTTTTTTTTTTTTTTTTTAAGCGAAATTAATATAAATTTTTGCATAAAAAAAATCATAATGGTATAAATACCATTATAATGTTTGAGAAAATCAAATCGTGGCAAATATAATGGAAATTAAGGGTATTCATATGTACATCTCTAAAAGTTTTGATTCAATTAGAATTTTAGTTGAGAAGAGAATTTTTTTTTAGAAAAATCAACATAATTATGGTGATTGAAAAAAAAAATATTGGTTTTATCAAACATTATTATTATTATTGTTAAATTATTATTATTATTTTTAAAAAAATCGTAATAGTATAAAAACCATTATAATGATTTTGAAAATCAAACCGTGGCAAATATAATAGAAATTAAGGGTATTCATATGTACATCTCTGAAAGTTTTAATTCAATTAGAATTTTAGTTGAGTAGAGAATTTTTTTTTTTTTTTTTAGCGAAATTAATATAAATTTTGGCATAATAAAAATCATAATGGTATAAATACCATTATAATGTTTGAGAAAATCAAATCGTGGCAAATATAATGGAAATTAAGGGTATTCATATGTACATCGCTAAAAGTTTTATTCAACTAGAATTTTATTTGGTAAAGATTTTTTTTTTTTTTTTTTAAGCGAGATTAATATAAATTTTTGCATGAAAAAAATCATAATGGTATAAATACCATTATAATGTTTGAGAAAATCAAATCGTGGCAAATATAATGGAAATTAAGGGTATTCATATGTACATCTCTAAAAGTTTTGATTCAATTAGAATTTTAGTTGAGTAGAGAATTTTTTTTTTAGAAAAATCAACATAATTATGGTGATTGAAAAAAAAATATTGGTTTTATCAAACATTATTATTATTATTGTTAAATTATTATTATTATTTTTAAAAAAATCGTAATGGTATAAAAACCATTATAATGATTTTGAAAATCAAACCGTGGCAAATATAATAGAAATTAAGGGTATTCATATGTACATCTCTAAAAGTTTTGATTCAATTAGAATTTTAGTTCAGTAGAGAATTTTTTTTTTTTTTTTTTTAGCGAAATTAATATAAATTTTGGCATAATAAAAATCATAATGGTATAAATACCATTATAATGTTTGAGAAAATCAAACCGTGGCAAATATAATAGAAATTAAGGGTATTCATATGTACATCTCTGAAAGTTTTAATTCAATTAGAATTTTAGTTGAGTAGAGAATTTTTTTTTAGAAAAATCAACATAATTATGGTGATTGAAAAAAAAAAATATTGGTTTTATCAAACATTATTATTATTATTGTTAAATTATTATTATTATTTTTAAAAAAATCGTAATGGTATAAAAACCATTATAATGATTTTGAAAATCAAACCGTGGCAAATATAATAGAAATTAAGGGTATTCATATGTACATCTCTGAAAGTTTTAATTCAATTAGAATTTTAGTTGAGTAGAGAATTTTTTTTTAGAAAAATCAACATAATTATGGTGATTGAAAAAAAAATCGTATTGGTTTTATCAAACATTATTATTATTATTGTTTTCGAAAATTGAATCGTGGCAAATATAATAAAAATTAAGGGTATTTATATGTGCATCTCTAAAAGTTCGATTTAACTAGAATTTTAGTTGAGTGAAGAATTTTTTTTTGTTGTAGAGAAATTAACATAATTATGGTGATTGAAAAAAAAATCATAATGATTTTACCAAACATTAATTATTATTGTTATTATTAATTATTATTATAATATAATTATTATTGTTTTCGAAAATCAAATCGTGGCAAATATAATAAAAATTAAGGTTATTCATATGTGCATCTCTAAACATTTTATTCAATTAGAATTTTAGTTGATTAGATTTTAAAAAAAGAAAAATCTTAATCAATATAATCATGATGATTAAAGCATAACGAGTTACTGTAAATATTATTATTGTTTTACAAAATAAAATTAGTATCCTCAATATGATTTTCTTTTTGATTTTTTTGCACACTTAATTATGTTATTTTTTAAACTTTTTTCGGACTTTATTAATTATAATTAGAAAACACATGCTAAAAATAGCCTCGAATGTAGGAAATATTTTATGTTGGCAATTTTTAAATGCAAAATTATTCAATCTATGCATTAATAAAAATTATTACATAAAATAAATTAGGTTGAAAAATTAGATCCAATAAGTTGAAACAATTTTTAAAGAAGTTCATGTCTGAAAAAGCTTTGTACGAGAATCACACATCATTACTTTGAATGACATCGTTCCAAAGACCCACAAAGCTTCAATAAAAATTTCACAGTAGTTTTCGTCGACATCTCGTGACAGATCGTCTCGCACCTTTCAACGATGTTTCGTGCAAGATCGACGTCAATCACTCGCCGAGTTTTTCTCTCACTCTCGCTCGAGAAGCTTTTTCAAACTCTGTCTCTGATAGACGCAGTCACGCTTTATCGAGAGTTCACCTTATCATGAATGAAACAGAAATGTAAGAGGAAGAAAAAGATTAAAAGGGGCACGAAACGCTCGTAGACTCGATGCTAAGCAATAAATATCCCACATTTCACCTACAGACTATAAAAGCCCTACTTCCGACTTCTCGGCAGAGTTTGCAACATTTTTCAACAATATATCGTCTATCACTGCAATATTCGTTTTACTGCTGCCATTAACTTGATTTACAAACTTTACATCGTGTTCCTGAGTATAAATCGCTAAATGGCACAGTGATTGGCCGCTTAAGAAAGCGCCAGGCACAGTTATTGGCCACACGAGTTATTAACCTCTATATTTTTAATCACATTAACATTTTATTGTGTCATTATTCAAGTTATTATGTTGTAAAAATAATCCCGAGTTTTTGCACATTTTTCAAAGCTACATCGACTAATTAGCGTGTTTTTCATTGCAGTTTGTTTTATCGTTGCCATTAATTTGTTCTATAAACTGTATATCGTGTTCCTGAGTATACATAGCGAAATGGCACAGTGATTGGCCGATTAGGAAAGCACCCGGCACAGTTATTGGCCACATCAATTTTAAACTTGTTGACTTCTACGTGTTAATGGCATTAAAATATGTTGCATTATTAATTCAACAATTATGTCGTAAAAATTATCCAGATTTGTCACACATCAGCGTGTTTTTAATTGCAGTTTGTTTTATTTTCGCTGTTAACTTGTTCTACAAACTGTATAACATCGTTGGCCTGAAACAATAATTCGATTTAGCAAGAAAAAAAATTCAAGTTCTTCATTTTTTTCTCTCAACGTGCGGTGTGGCCAATGACTGTGCCAATTACTAACTTTATGCGGTGATGAAGCTATAGCTATAAACAGCATACACAGCGTGTTTTTAATTGCAATTCGTTTTACTGTTGCCATTAACTTGTTCTGCAAACTGTATAACGTTGGTCGGAAACAATAATTCAATTTAGCAAGAAAAAAAATGTAATTTATTCATTTCTTTTCTCTCAACGTGTGGTGTGGCCAATGACTGTACCAATTATTGACCTGTTCTGCAAAATGTATATCGTTGGCCGGAAACAATAATTCAATTTAACAAAAAAAGAAATTCAAGTTCTTCATTTATTTCTCTCAACGTGTGGCCAATGACTGTACCAATTATTGACCTGTTCTGCAAAATGTATATCGTTGGCCGGAAACAATAATTCAATTTAGCAAAAAAAGAAATTCAATTTCTTCTTTTTTTCTCTCAACGTGTGGTGTGGCCAATGACTGTGCTAATTATTGACTTGTTCTGCAAAATGTATATCGTTGGCCGGAAACAATAATTCAATTTAGCAAAAAAAGAAATTCAAGTTCTTCATTTATTTCTCTCAACGTGCGGTGTGGCCAATGACTGTGCCAATTATTGACCTGTTCTGCAAAATGTATATCGTTGGCCGGGAACAATAATTCAATTTAACAACAAAAAAAAAATGCAAGTTCTTCATTTTTTTCTCTCAAAGTGCGGTGTGGCCAATGACTGTGCCAATTATTGACTTGTTCTGCAAAATGTATATGGTTGGCCGGAAGCAATAATTCAATGTAGCAAAAAAAATGCAAGTTCTTCATTTTTTTCTCTCGGCGTGTGGTGTGGCCAATGACTGTGCCAATTATTGACGTGTTCTGCAAAATGTATATCGGTGGCCGGAAACAATAATTCAATTTAGCAAGAAAAAAAATTCAAATTATTCATGTTTTTTCTCTCAAAGTGCGGTGTGGCCAATGACTGTGCCAATTATTGACCTGTTCTGCAAAATGTATATCGTTGGCCGGGAACAATAATTCAATTTAACAACAAAAAAATTCAAGTTATTCATTTTTTTTCTCTCAACGTGTGGTGTGGCCAATGACTGTGCCAATTATTGACGTGTTCTGCAAAATGTATATCGTTGGCCGGAAACAATAATTCAATTTAGCAAAAAAAAATTTAAGTTATTCATTTTTTTTTCTCTCAAAGGGAGGTGTGGCCAATGACTGTGCCAATTATTAACTTTATGCGGAGATGAAGCTATAGCTATAAACACGCATACACAAGACTCTTGGTACTATATCGATTCAACAAACCAAGGAAACGGCGTCGAACTGGCCAAGTGTCGCCAAGTTTAACGTTTCAGGTCCGCCCAGAGAAGCCAGTATGTTGGCCTCGTCCTTGCTGCCGGTCTCGATATGTCGGACGCCGATACTGGTGAGTGTTGAGTCAAAGCAATACGCTATCTCTGCAATATACGATTATACGAGAATAATGCACGAAACGATGAAGCTGACACGTTTGATCCATCAGCTTCACCTGCTTTAATCCACTCTGATATCCGTTTTACCTGTCTGTGAACTCTCGCTCGTTTCGTGTGTGACGTGTGCTGTCTAAACACGACAGGAAATACGAGCGCGAGGAGCAGCAACAACTACGTGCGGCTGAAGCTTCTCGTTTCGTATCACAAGCTCCGTAAATTCCCTCACCAGAGCGAGAACGCTTTTCGCCTCTATACCGTGTATTTTATGTTAGATGATGCCCGAACGCTACCTATTCGAAGTCACGAAGGCTTATCACGCTATTCACGTGTGTGGCTTTGATTATTCGATATAGCGTTGAGTATTTCGTCGATTCTGTGCAAACTAGCCTTGGAAGTTCAGTGATTGGCCACCCTTTTAGAGTGATTCACTTCGGGGGTGAAACGAGTATGCCAATAACTGTACTATTTTGCCTGAATAGATCCTCAAGTCCATTTATCCTCCGTACTTGAGTAAATATTAATTTTTTATTACGATTAGCAAAAAACTGGCTTAAAATCGTGTATAAAAATAATTGGAGGCGAAAAAAGACTGGCAATTTTTTTTTCTAAAAACAGGAAATTATTTTATTTCCCTCTCTGCTTATTTAAGTAATCATTTGTCAATGATAAAGGAGAAAAAAAATTAATTTTTCGCCACGCGGTGCGCGTGGATTGTAACTAGTGGCCAATCACTGTGCCAATTGCTTGTAGATCGCTATGTATGCTAGTAAAACTACAGGATACGCGCATGGATCATCACACCCGGAAATCTCGGGGTCACGCGAGACTTCCGGCTCACCACAGTTTCCCCAATGGGAGTGAGAGTGAGAGAGAGGGATGGTCTTTGTGGTTTACACACGGTGTGGCGTATTTCCGTACTTTCGAAAGTACTTCGTTCATCCATCCTGTATAGCACGCATTATCGGCTTTATCTCAAGTCGTAGGGAGATAAGACTCGAAAAGTTTTGGTTTATTCGTTGCCGAGGCCTTTGACCTACGACCTCATAGTACCAACAAACACTGCAGACTCGCTTAACATCACCTGAGTTGATTCGATCTGTTACAAACGAGTTCGTTCGACATACAAAACCGGCGAAAAGTTTTCAGCCAGTTCGGCTATTACCGAGCGAGAAAAGCCCAAAGTTTTTCAAACCGGAAACGCTCCGGGCATTCACGCCGGAATTAACTCTCGTTCCGGTACGAGTAAGTTTAGTTTGTAAGTGAATATAGAGAATTAGGTGAATTATTAGCTCGTGTGTCGTGCTTCATCGTCATAATTGACGGTTGGCTCGTAGAAGGCTTGAAAAGGATTATTCGACATCGATTTTCAACTATACAGGGTGGCAAATTACTAATAGAAATTCAATTACCGACTTTGCTAAATTAATCCATTTTTTCTATTTCTTGGAAATCATTTTAAAAAATCGTTTCCAAATCGTAGAAATTAAATCATCAACTTTGCAAAATCATTTTTTTTTAGGTTTCTCTAAATTTCGGATCAAATAAATTTGTCAAAATTAGTCGAACGAATATTAAAGATTTTTCATTAAAAAAATGATTGTAAACATTTTTTTAATATATATTTTTACTCTATTTATGTATGTAAATAAATAAATTAGAGTAAAAATACGTAAATTTATTAATTTTTATTTATAAATATGTACATATATTTATGTAAATAAATATTATGTTATTTTTAATTTTGTCTCATAAAAAAGCTTATTCAAAGCGAGCAGCATTTTCGCGTCCATCGAATGAATAAAAGTTATCAATTAAAAATTCAAAAAAAGTATTCCTGTTGTTTTTGTTTTATAGAAATGAGAAGTTTGTTGAAAAATAAGACATATTTTCACCCAATTCTATTTGCTCGAAAAAAAACATTCACATTTTTGTATACAATTCTATATAATTACGTTATTAGAGAAAGATTATAATGAAAACCAAACCTTGAAGCAATAACCGTTTATCATACACTCTGTATACTATGGAACTGCATTAGCATGCTACAAAACACTACCTACCGTTATTTAAGTGGATCTCGTTAAAAGAATCTCTCTCGTATATCGAGACTAAGGAGCGAAGCGTTAGTTAGAGGGCAAAGAGAGAGAGAGAGAGAACGTTGTGAGGTTGAGGGGAAGAAGAACAAGACGAGCTGAGGCCTCGCCACGCTTCTCGTGCTGATGGTGTGGCCTCGTTTCGATCAAGCACCCTCTCGTCACGAGAACGACTCTTTCTCTTTTTTTTTCTCTTTCTCTTTACACTGCTTCGATATATATATATATACAAATATACTAAGTAATCCAGTTTATAGTGGCGGAAAGCCGCGAATACGACGAAGTAGACGTACAACCCTAGATACCGTAACTCGCTGAAACACCGTGAATTCCATGTAGCGAAAGACACGCGAAACGTCACCTGGAGAATCGTCATCGTGTTGCTTGACGCGTCTGAATGAAATTCGTTGCTGTGTATCACGGAGCAACGAAATAAAAACAAAAGAGCATCCAAGGTTGTTTAGAGGTTATTCGTGTTTTTTTTCGTAGGAAATAACAGTATGAGTGACGGAAATTAAGGAGTTTGGAGCGCTCCACACTAGTCAAATGAGTGCTAATTTTTAAAAGCGGTTCTACAATTTCAGATGGTTTAATAATCTGTTCCAAGGTGTTAATCACATAGCAGCATTAGTTCTTGATATTCAAATACATTCACAGCTGTGATATCAACAGTAAATCGATCAATATCTGCAAATTTCCGATGTTATGTTTTTTCATCCAGTTTTTTGAAAGGGTAAACCGTAATATCAGTCCGATTATGACGACCAATAGCTCATTTTGTTTACTAAAAGATATTCTATCGATTGGCCGTCTATTTTTTGAAATCGTATTAGTAGTTCAAAAGTTACAACCGTTTGTTTATCCTATCATAACCTAACATCAAGTATACAAATGGCTGTAACTTTTGAACGCTTGATACTATAGAAAATCCGGACGGTCAATCGATTAAGGATCTTCCACTGATCAAAATGAGCTATGTTTCGTCATAATCGGACTGATATTACGGTTTACCCGTTTACAAAACTGGATGAAAAAACATGACATCAGAAATTTGGAGATATTGATCGATCTACTGGTCATATGACAGCGGTGAATGTATTTGAAAATCAAGAACTAATGCTGCTATGTGATTAACACCTTGGAACAGATTATTAAAGCATCTGAAATTGAAGAAACGCTTTTAAAAATTTAGCACTCATTTGACTAGTGTGGAGCGCTCTAACCTCCTTAAGGAAGCTATCGTAGTCATTTATTGAAATCGTTTTTTTAATTTTTAGTGGTTTAGTTGTACCATTTTTCGATATTTTATTTTTTATGGTATAATTATTGAAACAATATTTTTTCCTAATCGAATAACGATAATGGATGATACGGGCCGATATATTGAAGAAAAAATGTTCAGCTGTGTGTAAATTATGAAATTGGAAAAGTAAAAAAATGAGTTTTTTCAAAATTGCAGTGGAAATGTGTGAAATGGGTATTTCTGCGGTAGAATGTGCGACTTGAGAACGATAGTGAAGGCCAAAATTCGATATCTTGAAGAAAAAAAATGTAGGTTGGATTTTCCGATCGGAAGTCAAATCTGTAATTTCTGAAATCAGAAACGACCAAAAGTGACTTTTTTTTTCAAAATCATCGTAAAAAGGCATGTAACCGGTATTTTCCGGGATAGAATATGCGACTTGAGAACGATAGTGAAGACCAAAATTCGATATCTTGAAGAAAAAAAATTAGGTTGGATTTTCCGATCAGAAGTCAAATCTGTAATTTCTGAAATCAGAAACGACCAAAAGTGACTTTTTTTCAAAATCATCGTAAAAAGGCATAGATAGTGAAGACTAAAATTCGATATCTTGAAGAAAAAAAATGTAGGTTGGATTTTCCGATCGGAAACAAAATCTGTAATTTCTGAAATCAGAAACGACCAAAAGTGACTTTTTTTTCAAAATCATCGTAAAAAGGCATGTAACCGGTATTTTCCGGGGTAGAATATGCGACTTGAGAACGATAGTGAAAACCAAAATTCGATATCTCGAAGAAAAAAAATTTAGGTTGGATTTTCCGACCGGAAGTCAAATCTGTAATTTCTGAAATCAGAAACGACCAAAAGTGACTTTTTTTTCAAAATCATCGTAAAAAGGCATGTAACCGGTATTTTCCGGGGTAGAATATGCGACTTGAGAACGATAGTGAAGACCAAAATTTGATATCTTGAAAAAAAAAATTTAGATTGGTTTTTCCGACCGGAAGTCAAATCTGTAATTTCTGAAATCAGAAATGACCAAAAGTGACTTTTTTTCAAAATCATCGTAAAAAGGCATATAACCGGTATTTTCCGGGGTAGAATATGCGACTTGAGAACGATAGTGAAGACCAAAATTCGATATCTTGAAGAAAAAAAATGTAGGTTGGATTTTCCGACCGGAAGTCAAATCTGTAATTTCTGAAATCAGAAACGACCAAAAGTGACTTTTTTTCAAAATCATCGTAAATAGGCATGTAACCGGTATTTTCTGGGGTAGAATATGCGACTTAAGAACGATAGTGAAGACCAAAATTCGATATCTCGAAGAAAAAAAATTTAGTTTGGATTTTCCGGCCGGAAGTCAAATCTGTAATTTCTGAAATCAGAAACGACCAAAAGTGACTTCTTTTCAAAATCATCGTAAAAAGGCATGTAACCGGTATTTTCTGGGGTAGAATATGCGACTTGAGAACGATAGTGAAGACCAAAATTCGATATCTCGAAGAAAAAAAATTTAGTTTGGATTTTCCGACCGGAAGTCAAATCTGTAATTTCTGAAATCAGAAACGACCAAAAGTGACTTTTTTTCAAAATCATTGTAAAAAGGCATGTAACCGGTATTTTCTGATATCGATATTTTCTTCAAGATATCGAAATTCGATATCTTGAAGAAAAAAAATTTAGGTTAGATTTTCCGACCGGAAGTCAAATCTGAAATTTCTGAAATCAAAAACGACCAAAAGTGACTTTTTTTAAAAATCATCATAAAAATGTTTGTAACGGGTGTTTTCTGTGCGAATAATGCTACAGAATATTAGCGCCGCAGGTGCTGAAGAGATACAACTTTTGTTCATCTTGCGTTCTGACGTGAAATCGTGTAAGTAAGTACTTCTAGAGCTCAAACGGTATTAGAGAGAAAAAAGAAACCCCAGGTCGTCGCGACAAACCGATCGTTCTAAAGATTGGGGACACCTCTGCAGTAACACGATACCGCAGCTGGTGCGAGTCGCTCGATCAAAGGTGGTAGGATCGAGCGGGATCATTTCGTACTATAAACAGCACAGTGATTGGCCATTTAGGATCTATTTAGGATATTTACCCTCTATTCGGTTCTCCTACGATTCTGAATTAATTTCCGCAGCCTCATAATTCCCGAACGGTACTCAAAAATTTGTATATACATTAAAATATTGAAAATTGAAAAAAAAAAAAAAATACAATATCAAAAATTTAAAAAAATTAATATATTTAAAAAAAATCTATAATATCGAAACATCAATGAAATATTTTTCTCGAAGATTGAATATATATGAAATATTTTTTTTCAATATTTTCCAAATATATACGAATGTCATAAAATACCAAATACATTTCAAAAAAATATTAATATTTCCAAAAATTCCAATAATAATATTTTCACACAATATTCAACAATTTTCGTATTCTTTTTTTTTATAAATATTTCATAACCATTTACAATATAAAATATTGTGTTTTATTGAATTTACTGAAAGTGGCCAATAAATGCACTTCACAAAAATCGTCATTGTAAATAAAATCTCACATGTTAACCCGCAGATGAAAAAAAAAAAATACAATATAGAAAATTTAAAAAAATTAATATATTTAAAAAAAAATCTATAATATCGAAACATCAATGAAATATTTTTCTCGAAGATTGAATATATATGAAATATTTTTTTTCAATATTTTCCAAATATATACAAATGTCATAAAATACCAAATACATTTCAAAAAAATATTAATATTTCCAAAAATTCCAATAATAATATTTTCACACAATATTCAACAATTTTCGTATTCTTTTTTTTATAAATATTTCATAACCATTTACAATATAAAATATTGTGTTTTATTGAATTTTATTGAAAGTGGCCAATAAATGCACTTAAAAAAAATCGTAATTGTAAATAAAATCTCACATGTTAACCCGCAGATAAAAAAAAAAAATACAATATAGAAAATTTAAAAAAATTAATATATTTTAAAAAAAATCTATAATATCGAAACATCAATGAAATATTTTTCTCGAAGATTGAATATATATGAAATATTTTTTTCAATATTTTCCAAATATATACAAATGTCATAAAATACCAAATACATTTCAAAAAAATATTAATATTTCCAAAAATTACAATAATAATATTTTCACACAATATTCAACAATTTTCGTATTCTTTTTTGTTTATAAATATTTCATAACCATTTACAATATAAAATATTGTGTTCTATTGAATTTACTGAAAGTGGCCAATAAATGCACTTCACAAAAATCGTAATTGTAAATAAAATCTCACATGTTAACCCGCAGATGAAAAAAAAAAAAATACAATATAGAAAATTTAAAAAAATTAATATATTTTTAAAAAAATCTATAATATCGAAACATTAATGAAATATTTTTCTCGAAGATTGAATATATATGAAATATTTTTTTTTTTTTTTCAATATTTTCCAAATATATACAAATGTCATAAAATACCAAATACATTTCAAAAAAATATTAATATTTCCAAAAATTCCAATAATAATATTTTCACACAATATTCAACAATTTTCGTATTCTTTTTTTTTATAAATATTTCATAACCATTTACAATATAAAATATTGTGTTCTATTGAATTTACTGAAAGTGGCCAATAAATGCGCTTCAAAAAAATGGTCATCGTAAATAAAATCTCACATGTTAACCCGCAGATGTAAAAATAAAGGAAAGGCTGTTAGATCCATCACTTCTTTTCCAATGAGATTTGTCGCGAGGAAATAGGCTCGTGATTTGAGGCGACTAGAGTTTGTTTATATATGAGAATATATGGGGCATTCCATTTCGATTCGAACTGGGTTTGACCCTCGAGCTCCCCGATTTGGCTCAGAATTTTTTGAACTGTTGTTTAGACCCTGAAATGCACCAGATTTAATTTTTTTATTTATTCTATGCGAATTTTTTTTTTAATATTTTTTTAAAGTGAAATATCGAATGCCATAATTTAAAAATCTGAAAAAATTCGGAAAAATACTTTATTAAATATCAAAATTTTTGAGCTTATCGCCAAAGTGGACAAGATATTTCTTCTCATAGTTTTTACGCTTTTTTAGTTTAAAAAATTATTAAAAAATAGAAAAAAAAATTAATCTACCACAGGCGAATGGTGAAACGTATATTTATATAAACTCGGATTTTTTAAAGATTTTCTTCATATTTTTAGAATTTTTTCAAATTTTTCTGAACTAAAACTATTCCAGCACCATACAATCCACATTCTAGCTCCAGCATGTCATAATTAAAAAATCTGAAAAAATTCTTAAAAATACAGTTTCATATACAAAAATATTTGACAAGTCGTCCATAATCGATTGATTTTTTTTTCTATTTTTTTCTAATTTTTTAAATCAAAAAAGCTTAAAAACTACCAGAAGAAAAATCTTCCCGACTTTGGCTATAAGCTAGAAAATTTTGATATTCAACAAAGTATTTTTCAGAATTTTTTCAGATTTTTCAATTATGCCATTCGATATCTCGTTTAGAAAAAATATTTTTAAAAAAATTTGCATAGAAAAAATAAAAAATAAAAATCTGGTGCATTTGAGGACCTACAAAAAATTCCTATTAAAAATGAGGGTCAGACTCGGGTCGAATCGGTATGGAATGCCCTATATATATATATAGCTAGTTCGCCGATTGACGAACGGTCGAGCGTCATGCGCTCGAAATCGCGTGTAGAAATATCTACATGAGTGAATTCGAACGTGTTCGAAGTTGTTCGAACTCGTGTGTGTGTATCACGTGTTTAAGGGAGAGAAGCGCGGGCGTCGAGACTTTCCGCGCGAACCGCAAGCAGGTTTATAGTAGCGCGATAACTCGTGAAACGTTCGCGCCTCTGTTCAGTCTTGTTCGGTGTCTCTGACGAGGTGGACCATCCGGACGTACCGATAACCGGTTCATTCGAGCGTTAAAAAAAAAAAAAATCGGGAAAAAAAAATAATCGTATTAAAAAAAAAGGAAAAGTTGCCTTCGAATGGCGCGTCCGGGAGAAGGACGCGATCCACTCGAACACACCAGTCTTTATCAAAGAGCCGGTCAGATATTTTTCACAAATCATTCACTAATGAGATTTAAAAAAAGAAAATTCCCGATTAGAAAAAATATTTTTGTGGATTCGTTTAGATGGTAAATGATACCGGAAGTTTTTTTTAAATATTAATGTCGATCTCGACTTTTTTATCTCAAAATACGAAGGAAAAGGTATTTAATAGAATTTGTTTGTAAGAAAGTTGAAAAAATTAGATACTTATGATTTTTTAAAAATATTTTTCGAGAAACGTGAATTAGAGGATTTTTTTAAATATTTTTAAGTATTACGTCTTTGGATTATTAGAGTCAATTTTTCGCTAATAGTAATTAAAAATATAAGATTATTTTGTTTCATATTTTATAACTATTTATTAAAAACATTTTTTGCGTGAAGACATTTTTTATTTCTCTGTTTATGGAATATTTTGTAATTTCTCGATTTTCTACGTTGAAACGCGAAAATAAAAATAATAGTCATCGTATAAAACGACCTTCAAATATCACGATGTTATTTCACCCGGAAGTTTCTTTTTCTCTCCATATAGAATGTTTAGTCATATTCTGCTGTTCTTCGTACAAACGCAAAAATGAAAATAAGAATCGTCCCCTAAACGACACCGTCAACATCACTGCATTTTTTCACCCGGAAGTTTGTTTCTCTCGCGAAAAGAAAGTATCTTTTTCTTCCTACATATGGAATATTTACTCATATTCTGCTTTTCTACATTCAAACAGAAAAATAAAAATAAAATTCGTCCTCTAAACGTCCTTCAACATCACAATATTTTTCCACCCGAAAGTTTGGTTCTCTCGTTAAAAAAAAGTATCTTTTTTTTGTATATATAAAATATTTAGTAATATTCTGCTTTTCTACGTTCAAACAGAAAAATAAAAATAAAATTCGTCCTCTAAACGTCCTTCAACATCACAATATTTTTCCGCCCGAAAGTTTGGTTCTCTCGTTAAAAAAAAAGTATCTTTTTTTTGTACATATAAAATATTTAGTAATATTCTCCTTTTCTACATTCAAACAGAAAAATAAAAACAAAAGTCGTCCTCTAAAACGACCTTCAAAATCACATTATTTTTCCATCCGAAAGTTTGTTTCGCTAAAAAAAAAGTATCTTTTTTTTGTACATATAAAATATTTAGTAATATTGTGCTTTTCTACGTTCAAACAGAAAAATAAAAATAAAATTCGTCCTCTAAAACGACCTTCAAAATCACAATATTTTTCTACCCGAAAGTTTGTTTCGCTAAAAAAAAGTATCTTTTTTTTGTACATATAAAATATTTAGTAATATTCTCCGTTTCTGCGTTCAAACAGAAAAATAAAAATAAAAGTCGTCCTCTAAAACGACCTTCAAAATCACAATATTTTCCACCCGAAAGTTTGTTTCTCTTGCTAAAAAAAAGTATCTTTTTTTTGTACATATAAAATATTAAGTAATATTGTGCTTTTCTACGTTCAAACAGAAAAATAAAATTCGTCCTCTAGAACGACCTTCAAGTGCCACAATATTTTTCCACCGAGTCGTTTTTTATTCACGCCTGCAAAAAGGTTTTTTTTTGCTTCCTCATAGAGGAAGCTTTGTTTTCATGAAATTTTTTTTTCGAGATTTTCATGCCAGTATGCTTAGAATTGTCCAAAACGTCGAGAAAAGTGGTTTAGAAAAAATGTCCGTATGTATGTGTGTGTTTTTCGATGAACTATTACTCAGTAACCGTTCGAGCGATATGGCTCAAATCTGGCACGCAAGTGTAGTAGTTACCCCGCTTTGAATGTTGAGATTTTTGAAAAAAAAAAAAAAAAAATCAGCCATTTTGATTTTATGGTACTTTTGATTTTTTGAAAAAAGGGCGAGGTCGCTCTAACTTTCGTAAAAATTAGACGATTTTGCTAAATAGTTGTTAATAAATAAATATACGTTCAATGTTGTTTGGCATTGCATTTGGGTGAAATCGGTAAAGCGGTTCAGATTTTATAGATGTATGAATTTTTCGAAAAAAATCATTTTTTAAAATAAATCACGTCGAATTTCACCAATTTAACCGAAATGTTTTACAGACGAAAAGGAACATGCAGCTATGCCACGTACCAAATTTGACGATGATCGGTAAAGTGGTTCAGGTTTTACGACATTATGAAATTTACAAAAAAAAAAAACGATTTTCGCTCTAGCATCAACAAAAGTTGATAATGCGAGACAAAAGTTTGTACTCAATGGAAATAAGAATGCAAAGTAGTACTTTACACATTGCTTCATATATAATTTTTATTTTTTTAATTTTATAATGACCGCTTGTCCCAAAATAGAATTGCTCATAACTCTCGAACAGCGTGACGAATCGAGATGAAAATTTCCACAAAAGAGGAGGATAAACTCCGTTTTCGTAATTTCGATTAAGGTAGTCCTTGCGCATTAAGCTGAGGTCAAATAAGTTTTCGAAAAATGGGAGGAAATTGCAAACACTTTTCGCCAATATAAACAAGGCTGCAAAGTAGAACTTTGCAAATAGCTTCCTCATTATTGTTGGATTTTTACAAAGCTTCCTCTATGAGGAAGCCAAAATAGATTAACATGCTTCCTCATAGAGGTAGATTTGTAAAAATCCAACAATAATGAGAAAGCAATCTACAAAGTAGAACTTTGCAGCCAAAAAAACAAGGCTGCAAAGTTCTACTTTGCATCCAAAAAAACAAGGCTGCAAAGTTCTACTTTGCATCCAAAAAAAACAAGGCTGCAAAGTTCTACTTTGCAGCCAAAAACACAAGGCTGCAAAGTTCTACTTTGCAGCCAAAAAAACAAGGCTGCAAAGTTTTACTTTGCAGCCAAAAAAACAAGGCTGCAAAGTTCTACTTTGCAGCCAAAAAAACAAGGCTGCAAAGTTCTACTTTGCAAATAGCTTCCTCATTATTGTTGGATTTTTACAAAGCTTCCTCTATGAGGAAGCCAAAATAGATTAACATGCTTCCTCATAGAGGTAGATTTGTAAAAATCCAACAATAATGAGAAAGCAATCTACAAAGTAGAACTTTGCAGCCAAAAAAACAAGGCTGTAAAGTTCTACTTTGCATCCAAAAAAACAAGGCTGCAAAGTTCTACTTTGCAGTCAAAAACACAAGGCTGCAAAGTTCTACTTTGCAGCCAAAAAAACAAGGCTGCAAAGTTTTACTTTGCAGCCAAAAAAACAAGGCTGCAAAGTTCTACTTTGCAGCCAAAAAAACAAGGCTGCAAAGTTCTACTTTGCAAATAGCTTCCTCATTATTGTTGGATTTTTACAAAGCTTCCTCTATGAGGAAGCCAAAATAGATTAACATGCTTCCTCATAGAGGTAGATTTGTAAAAATCCAACAATAATGCGGAAGCAATTTGCAAAGTTCTACTTTGCAGCCTTGTTTTATCACTACAAAGGAAAGTGTAATAACATTCAGCAAATCTCCATCGGAATCTTTCAGCCAATCTATAGTCAGTAAAGCGATTACACAGTAGACCGCGCTACTGCGTTAGCTAATCCACTTTGCTACGCAGATCGCGTCCATTCCTCACGTCAACACGTTCCAGAGTCTCTCGTGTTACGAAAGATCAAACTTGATCTACCACATCTGTAAATTCTCTTCGCTACCCTTCTCGGAACTTCCCCTTACTGACACCGTTTCATTATTCCCTCCATCCATAATTCCACACGAAACGAATCGTTCGTAGTGAGGTTACCAAACCATCTGTCTAATGTACCTTCGCATCATAGTGTCCCTTCGATTTTTTGTCTCCCCTATGTGAGCTCAAGCATCGAATCTTTGTGTAAAACTGATTGATGATTGGCTCTACCTTTGTAAAATAATATTCTATGTGAAAAATTATGACTGCAGTGAAAAGAAAAATATGATATCGGTAACTCATTACACTATAAATTGTGACAAGTATTTAGTTTAAGCCCATGTGACTTTTTGTTGTTGTAGTTATCATTATTTTATTTTGTGGTCGCTCAAAAAAAAAAGTCATTTTATGGTTTATTGGAATAAATAAATTTTACAGAAAATTTTTGGTTATTGTGAAGTTTTAGAAAAGATATTTTGCGGAGTTAGAAATTTTTAACTAGAAATTGACAATAATTTAATTGCAACATTATTAGGAAACAAAAAAAATGAGATATGCGTGCGGAATAATTTATAAAATTTAAAAAACTGCCGAATGAAAAATGAGAGTAATTAATAAGAAAATTGGGTTAATGAAAAATGGTTAAAGAAGATTCGCATATTATAGTAGGAAGATTAATTCGACAAAGGTGTGGTAATCGCCCGACTATAATATCCTGTAATTTACTCGTTCTCGGTATCTTCGTGACATGTATTTATTCTTGTTGGCTCGTGTTGCAAACTTTAATAACGGGTATTGGTTTGACATAATAAAACTTTATGAATATATATCAGTTTTTATTTATAACTAACTCGTTCATATTTTTTAAGTAACCGGGGTAATTTTTTTGTGGCGACTTCACCGAATTTTGAATTTTGGCGCCTTTTGGCGACTTGGGTGGCCTCTGGTGGCGATTTGAGGTTTCAAATATCTGGCAACCCTGAATCCCGTCGGGATTAAAAATGTCTGAATCTACAAAATGACAATTATTATGAAATTTGCCCTCTTAGCCATTCGTTATTTTGACCCCCGACTAATGTGGAAACTAGATTAAAGCAGACCGAACGTAGTACTTTGGATGTGGTCAAGAAATGGTGACTAAGATTAGCTTCGGATATGCAACTCATGGTGGCGTTGTAGTCAAACGTCATCTTAGGAGAGACAGAGAAAGAGCGGGAATTTTGAAAAGATAATTTTTTGTGCTTATAAACTATTTTGTATGTTGTTAGATATGTATAGTCGGCTATAAACAGATCATAATAATATATTTTCTAGCAGCTCCGCTAAAATAACCCCATTTCGTGTCCGCAATGCGGGCGGGAAATCGCTCATGTGTTACGTGCGCATGCGCACACCGCTTTCATTACCTCCCTCGGGAGGGAATCAGCTCATTCCTGCCCGGCAAGAGTAATAAAAACCGTTTTTAGCGAAATTGGGAGAAAAGTACTAGTACGTTATAGTACTAAAAAGTTATAGTACGTTACAAGGGTGAAAAGTTGCACTTCCCTCCCTTGTAACGTAATTTTGTATCACGTGCATGAACAGCAGTGCTTTCCATGGCAGTTTTGCGAGACGAAAGCCGCTAGTTTCATGGCAGTGTTGAAGCAATAGGTTAGTGCATGCGCCCTTAGCGATTCCTTCACTTTCGTCCCTTGTGTGTTTCACTTTCGTTCCTAGAGACGGTAATTTGTAACCTCACTTTTTTCTGTTCGTTCCGCAAAACTACCGTTCAAAGCACCACTGTTCATGCACTTGATACAAAAAATCTAGTGTGCAACACGAGTCAAAATTCGGCAATAGAATTTTTGATTTAGGGTGGCAATCCTCACACTCGTCGCAATCGCCAACTTTCGACCCTTGTCGCACAATACACATTTCGTGTTTGCAACACGGGCGGGAAATCGCTCATTTGTTACGAATGACGTACGCATGCGCAGTCCGCTTCATTACCTCCCGAGGGAACTAATCATCGTACTACGCATGCGCAGTCCGCTTTCATTAACTCCCGAGGGCGTAATCATCGTACTGCGCATGCGTGTCGTCATTTGATAAAAATGAGCTTATTCTCCGTTCTTTTTGCACACACGAAATGTGGTTATTTTTTAGCGAAATCGGGAGACAAGTATAGTACGTCACATGGGACGAGGGCGACTTTTCACCTCGTGTGAATTTCTCAAACTTCACTTTAGGTGGAAAATTGCACTTCCCTCCCTTGTAATGTAATGTACTATTTCATGCCTTAATGCGTACTAGCTCATCACTGGATGCTGATGAACATCTGTTTTTGTTTTTCAAACCGTTCGTCGCGCTCTTCACTCTACCACAAATTGCCAACTTCACTCGAGTTCGCGTATAACGATTATTTTTGCTCTTTCATATTGATATTCCAACTTCACTCGATCATTTGGCCCGTATTTGAACACGATTAGAGAATAAAATTTTTTTGCCATTGGTAGGATTCGAACCTGGAACCCTGTGACTGTTGGTCTGCACCTTAGACCACTCGGCTATTCAGACCTTAGGAATAATATGTTTTGATTGTGTATTTGAAGTGAAAGAAATATCTAAGAATAATGGCAGCGCTTGCAAGGTTTCACATAATCACGATTCTCGAACCAAAATTTCGGCCATTTTTCTTTTGCGTTCGGCTTCCTTTACTCTAGCCTCCATGCTCACTAAAAACAAAAAAAAACATGTCCACTTTATCTGTACAGAAAGTGAAGACAGCGACGCCGAGGGTGGATTGGGAAACGTGAGCAGACTAGTAATTCGTCCGCCGGGCCACAGCGGAAAGGCCAAGAAAGGTCATCTTTGTTTCGACGCGGCGTTCGAGACCGGTAATCTCGGCCGAGTGGATTTAATATCGGAGTTCGAGTACGATTTATTCATAAGGCCAGATACCTGCAGTCCTCGTTTAAGGTTATGGTTTAATTTTACCGTCGACAATGTCCGCGCGGATCAACGTGTGATATTCAATGTCGTGAACATATCGAGAAGTCGAACGCTCTTTCGTGAGGGTATGACGCCTCTAGTTAAAAGTACAAGCAAGCCAAAATGGCAAAGAATACCGAGACGACAAGTTTTTTACTTCAAATCAGCACAACATCAGAATCATCACGTTTTAAGCTTCGCTTTCAATTTCGATCGCGAGGAAGACGTTTACCAATTTGCACTAACATATCCTTACTCGTATACGCGATATCTCGGCCATCTTGACAACCTTTGTAACAAGTGCAGCTCCGTCAAGAGGGAGACACTTGCGTCGTCGATACAGAAGAGAAAAGTCGAACTTGTTACCATAGCTGGCGGCCAAACGGAAAATGACGAACGCCAGAGACGAGTCGTCGCTGTTCTTACCAGAGTACATCCAGGGGAATCCCCGTCCTCTTTCGTGTGCCAAGGACTCATGGATTTTCTTGTCAGTGGACATCCCATTGCTCAAGTGCTCAGGGATTATGTCGTTTTCAAGATTGTTCCTATGCTCAATCCTGATGGTGTGTTTCTTGGTAATTATAGGTCAGTTCACCTTTTTTACACATTTTTTTCATTCCCACAAAGAAATTTTTTTTTCGTACCTTTTTCTTATTTTTAAGTTTTATCGAATTTTATTTTTTATTATTAACAAAAAAAAGTTTTTCGAGCCAGAATATTTAGAATGGCTTAAAACTTCGAAAAGAAGTTTTAAAAAAAATCTGGACTTAAGTGTGTGTGTTTGTAACTGATTAAAAAAATTCAAACGTGTATATTTCAAGAACGGATTTACCAATCGAGCTGAAATTTGGCACACATGTAGAGCATTTATATTACTTGGTAATTATAGATCAGTTTACCTTTTTTTACACATTTTTTTAATTCCCACAAGATTTTTTTTTTCGTACCTTTTTCTTTTTTTAAGTTTTTTCGAATTTTATTTTTTATTATTAACAAAAAAAAGTTTTTCGACCCAGAATATTTAGAATGGTTTAAAACTTCGAAAAGAAGTTTTAAAAAACATCTAGCCTTAAGTGTGTGTGTATAACTGATTAAAAAGAATTCAAACGTGTATATTTCAAGAACGGATTTAACAATCGAGCTGAAATTTGGCACACATGTAGAGCATTTATATTACTTGGTAATTATAGATCAGTTCACCTTTTTTGAAACATTTTTTAAATTTCCACAAGATTTTTTTTTCGTACCTTTTTCTTTTTTAAAAGTTTTTTCGAATTTTATTTTTTATTATTAACAAAAAAAAGTTTTTCGAGCCAGAATATTTAGAATGGTTTAAAATATCGAAAAGAAGTTTTTAAAAAAAATCTAGACTTAAGTGTGTGTATAACTGATTAAAAAAATTCAAACGTGTATATTTCAAGAACGGATTTACCAATCGAGCTGAAATTTGGCACACATGTAGAGCATTTATATTACTTGGTAATTATAGATCAGTTCACCTTTTTTTACACATTTTTTAAATTCCCACAAGATTTTTTTCGTATCTTTTTCTTTTTTAAAAAGTTTTTTGAATTTTATTTTTTATTATTAATTAAAAAAAGTTTTTCGAGCCAGAATATTTAGAATGGTTTAAAACTTCGAAAAGAAGTTTTTTAAAAAAATCTAGACTTAAGTGTGTGTATAACTGATTAAAAAAATTCAAACGTGTATATTTCAAGAACGGGTTTACCAATCGGGCTGAAATTTGGCACACATGTAGAGCATTTATATTACTTGGTAATTATGGATCAGTTCACCTTTTTTTACACATTTTTTAAATTCCCACAAGATTTTTTTTTTCGTACCTTTTTCTTTTTTTAAAGTTTTTTCGAATTTTATTTTCTATTATTAACAAAAAAAAAGTTTTTCGGGCCGGAATATTTAGAATGGTTTAAAACTTCGAAAAGAAGTTTTTAAAAAAATCTAGGCTTAAGTGTGTGTGTAAAACTGATTAAAAAAAATTCAAACGTGTATATTTCAAGAACGGATTTACCAATCGAGCTGAAATTTGGCACACATGTAGAGCATTTATATTACTTGGTAATTATGGATCAGTTCACCTTTTTTTACACATTTTTTTAATTCCCACAAGATTTTTTTTTCGTACCTTTAACTTTTTTAAAAGTTTTTTCGAATTTTATTTTTTAATATTAAAAAAAAGTTTTTCGAGCCAGAATATTTAGAATGGTTTAAAACTTCGAAAAGAAGTTTTAAAAAAAATCTAGGCTTAAGTGTGTGTGTATAACTGATTTAAAAAAATTCAAACGTGTATATTTCAAGAACGGATTTACCAATCGAGCTGAAATTTGGCACACATGTAGAGCATTTATATTACTTGGTAATTATAGATTTTTTTAAATTCCCACAAGGAGATTTTTTTTCGTACCTTTTTCTTTTTTTAAACTTCTTTCGAATTTTATGTTTTATTATTAACAAAAAACCACTTTTTTCAGACCACTTTTGATTTCGTCACATCCGAAAAAATAAGCTGAAACTTTAGTTAAATATCTAATAATGTGCAAGGATATTCGGTACCGCATTTAGTCAAAATCGACAAAAGCATTCGAATTTTAGAAAACTGAATTTTTCGACCCATTTCCAAGATCCAAATTTGCAACCATTTTTTAATAAGCACTAAATATTATTATTATTATGAAAAATAATGACACCATAAATATTTATTCGAAAAAAGCAAACTCAAAACTACATTCACCCATAAAATTTCGTATTTCTGTTTTCTAATTATTTAACATTATATTATTCATTAATATAATGTTAAATAATGTTAAATTTGTTATTGCAGATCAACATTAATGGGTATGGACCTAAATCGTGCCTGGAATCGAATCTCCGACTGGATTCATCCAACTCTGAGTGCCACAAAAAGTCTTCTGGAGTCTCTGGACAAAAATACAAAAGAACCCTTGGATTGTGTTCTTGATCTTCACGCTCACACTAATGCAACCGGTTTGTTCGTTTATGGCAACACGTACGACGACGTCTACAGGTAATTAAGGTGCTACTTTGCAAAATGATATTTAATTATCGTTAGCACATGATGGATTTTCTTTTTTTTTACGACTAACTCGAGGCTGCTAGCCTTTCAGGTACGAGAGACACATTGTTCTCCCGAAATTATTGGCACAACATGCCGACGATTACGACCCTGGAAATACGATGTATAATCAGGATCCTCACAAAGCTGGAACTGCCAGACGCTATCTCTGCTCCATTTTGAGCGAACATGTCAATTGCTACACTATACAAGTGTCCATGTATGGATATTGCAGAAAGGGAACACCCGGAATGTTGCCCTACACTGAAGAGAGTTGTATCCTTTTATTTAAAAAAAAAAAACTAGGCTGCAAAGTTCTACTTTGCAGCCTTGTTTTTTTGGCTGCAAAGTAGAACTTTGCAGCCTTGTTTTTTTTTGGCTGCAAAGTAGAACTTTGCAGCCTTGTTTTTTTGGCAAAGTAGAACTTTGCAGCCTTGTTTTTTTGGCTGCAAAGTAGAACTTTGCAGCATTGTTTTTTTGGCTGCAAAGTAGAACTTTGCAGCCTTGATTTTTTGGCTGCAAAGTAGAACTTTGCAGCCTTGTTTTTTGGCTGCAAAGTAGAACTTTGCAGCCTTGTTTTTTTGGCTGCAAAGTAGAAATTTGCAGCCTTGTTTTTTTGGGTGTAAAGTAGAACTTTGCAGATTGCTTCCTCATTATTGTTGGATTTTTACAAATCTACCTCTATGAGGAAGCATGTTAATCTATTTTGGCTTCCTCATAGAGGAAGCTTTGTAAAAATCCAACAATAATGAGGAAGCTATTTGCAAAGTTCTACTTTGTAGCCTTGTTTATATTGGCGAAAAGTGTTTGCAATTCCCTCCCATTTTTCGAAAACTTATTTGACCTCAGCTTAATGCGCAAGGACTACCTTAATCGAAATAGCGAAAACGGAGTTTATCCTCCTCTTTTGTGTAAATTTTCATCTCGATTCGTCACGCCGTTCGAGAGTTATGAGCAATTCTATTTTGGGACAAGCGGTCATTATAAATTTAAAAAAATAAAAATTATATATGAAGCAATGTGTAAAGTTCTACTTTGCATTCTTATTTCCATTGAGTACAAACTTTTGTCTCGCATTATCAACTTTTGCTGATGCTAGAGCGAAAATCGTTTTTTTTTTTTGTAAATTTCAAAATGTCGTAAAATCTGAACCACTTTACCAATCATCGTCAAATTTGGTACGTGGCATAGCTGCATGTTCCTTTTCGTCTGTAAAACATTTCGGTTAAATTGGTGAAATTCGACGTGATTTATAATAAAAAACGATTTTTTTCGAAAAATCCAAACATCTATAAAATCTGAACCGCTTTACCGATTTCGCCCAAATGCAATGCCAAACAACATTGAACGTATATTTATTTATAAACAATTATTTAGCAAAATCGTCTAATTTTTACGAAAGTTAGAGCGACCACGCCCTTTTTTCAAAAAATTAAAAGTACCATAAAATCAAAATGGCTGATTTTTTTTTTTTTTTTCAAAAATCTCAACATTCAAAGTGGGGCAACTACTCCACTTGCGTGCCAAATTTGAGCCATATCGCTCGAACGGTTACTGAGTAATAGTTCATCGAATTTTCGAAGCCCAGGACACACACATACATACGGACATTTTTTCTAAACCACTTTTCTCGACGTTTTGGACAATTCTAAGCATACTGTCATGAAAATCTCGAAAAAATTTTTTTTTCATGAAACCAAAGCTTCCTCTATGAGGAAGCAAAAGTAACAAATAAACTTCGAGCATGGAAAGTCCGTTGGACCCTTAACCAGCAAGAGTAATACACTCTGTCCCTTTCGAACGTGTAGATTACAGAGTCGGTCGAAATTTGGCTCGTGTGCTATTGGAATACTACAAACTGACTGGACTGATACCCTCGGGACTTCCGGACCAACCATCCAACAAGCGAGATCGACAGTCTCGGCAGAGGCATCGTCTACCTCGGGATCCACGACCACGAACTGCAAGAACGCCTGCGCCTCTACATCTCGCCAGTATACACGAGTAATTTTCAGTTTTCGCTTATCAATTTCTGTACATGTTGATTTTTTTTTCCATTCCAGCATTTCTTGATTTAATACTGGCTGCGGATGCGCCCTTCGTGAATTGCTAGGAGAAGTGGTGCATGGATAGAAACTATACTGCCATATCGGTTAAAATAAAATTAGGTTGGATTTTCTGACCGGAAGTCAGATCTGCGAATTCTGAAATCAGAACCGACCAAAAGTGACTTTTTTCAAAATCGACGTAAAAAGGCATTTAACGGGTACTTTTTGAGGTACAATATGCGACTTGAGAACGATAGTGAAGGCCAAAATTCGATTTCTCGAAGAAGAGAAAATTTAGGTTTTTTAGGTTGGATTTCCCGACCACAAGTCGGATCTGTGAATTCTGAAATCAGAACCGACCAAAAGTGGTTTCTTCTTCTCTATCTTCTTCTCTACTTCACTAATTTTCTTCTTTAGTCTTAATTTTGTCTTCGTTCGAATCAGATCTTTTTAATTGTTACTCTGAGTGATAAGTGATAAGCGAGATCTAATTATTTTGACTTTTCGTTTTGTCACATCGATGACCGCCAATTATCAAGTTCCTTAATACCTACAATAACTAATAATTGTTTCAACGATTGCTTTATAACTACGTTAATTGGGAATTCTTAAGGTAGTTCTGTCGTGAAGGCAATCCAAACTCATATGCATGAATTTTTTATATGTTGTAATTTAGCTATTCAATTTTACTTGCACAAAATTTAGAAGGCTTTTACCGAGTATTTGAACGAACAATTAAAACTTGAAAATCGATCTTTTTACACGGCGCTTACGGGAGGGCTGGAAAAATTGATCTTTAAATCGAAAATTAACATACTTAGATCAAAGATAGAGAAAAAATAAAAAGTACTACGGATTCGCAAATCATTCAGGAATTGATGCATCATGAAAAAAGATGAAGTCTCCGGAATAATGTTTAATTGAACCAAGTATATGTTATTGGGGCTGTGGCCGTGAATCGTAATATTGTTGCAGCGTCGGCGACGGTCGGCCTCGTGAATAAAACTCCTTGTCTTACGTTTCGCCCTATGGTCGGGGCCTCTTCAGAATAATTTTATTATCAGTATTTCTTTTTGTCATTTTATCAAACGCGTTTTCCTCTAATTTATCCTTCTTATGATGTTGTTATATGTGATGTTGTTGTTAAAGTTTTCTTTTGTTTACAGGCATACGTGGATAGTTATGAACCTTCGTTAATAACTATCCACGCACTAAAACATCTGCCGAAAGATAAATTAGCATAACCTCCCTTACCATCGATGACCGGAGATCTCGTATGCCTGTAAACAAAAGAAAACGTTTACAACAACATCACATATAACAACATCATAAGAAGGATAAATTGGAGGAAAACGCGTTTGATAAAATGACAAAAAGAAATACTGATAATAAAATTATTCTGAAGAGGCCCCGACCATAGGGCGAAACGTAAGACAAGGAGTTTTATTCACGAGGCCGACCGTCGCCGACGCTGCAACAATATTATAATTGAACCAAGGTCAAAGTGCACGATACCGGGCCAAATGACGTTTCCTAACCTAATTATCGTAAAAATCAAGTCAAATCCGCACTGATGTTGTTATATGCGATGTTGTTGTTAAAGTTTTCTTTTGTTTACAGGCATACGTGGATAGTTATTAACCTTCGTCAATAACTATCCACGCACTAAAACATCTGCCGAAAGATAAATTAGCATAACCTCCCTTACCATCGATGACCGGAGATCTCGTATGCCTGTAAACAAAAGAAAACTTTAACAACAACATCACATATAACAACATCATAAGAAGGATAAATTAGAGGAAAACGCATTTGATAAAATGACAAAAAGAAATACTGATAATAAAATTATTCTGAAGAGGCCCCGACCATAGGGCGAAACGTAAGACAAGGAGTTTTATTCACGAGGCCGACCGTTGCCGACGCTGCAACAATATTATAATTGAACCAAGGTCAAAGTGCACGATACCGGGCCAAATGACGTTTCCTAACCTAATTATCGTAAAAATCAAGTCAAATCCGCACTGATGTTGTTAAAGGCGATGTTGTTGTTAAAGTTTTCTTTTGTTTACAGGCATACGTGGATAGATATTAACGAAGGTTAATAACTATCCACGTATGCACGCTAAAACATCTGCCGAAAGATAAATTAGCATAACCTCCCTTACCATCGATGACCGGAGATCTCGTATGCCTGTAAACAAAAGAAAACTTTAACAACAACATCACATATAACAACATCATAAGAAGGATAAATTAGAGGAAAACGCGTTTGATAAAATGACAAAAAGAAATACTGATAATAAAATTATTCTGAAGAGGCCCCGACCATAGGGCGAAACGTAAGACAAGGAGTTTTATTCACGAGGCCGACCGTCGCCGACGCTGCAACAATATTATAATTGAACCAAAGTCAAAGTGCACGATACCGGGCCAAATGACGTTTCCTAACCTAATTATCGTAAAAATCAAGTCAAATCCGCACTAAACATATCAACTATTTAGAAATAATCGTTTTAATTTGATTACGACAATTTCGAAGAATTCTCAATTATTTTTCATATTATTATTGTGGCAGTCAAAGTGATGCGTATGATTATTTTTTAATGTCATATAGACTCTGAGATTTATGACTCCGGCGTACCGACAGAACTACCTTAATTGTGCCTATTTATTTTTATTTTATGATTATTCAGTACTTGAGATGAAAAACAGATTTTCAATCGATTGATTTCATTCCGATTATGAGAATCGATAATTCGTTTTTGATAATATTTTATCGATTATGAGAATCGATATGTTTTTTTATGTATCGTCGCATCAATAATTTGCAGATACTTCCGGGAGGACGCGCCCGAAGCACCGGCGTTGGGGCATCGCTACCGATCGATGAGCGGTACGAGAATGGATGGGGCTGCTGGCGGTGCAAATCCGGGAACCGGGAGCGGTTGCGTAGCTATTGGCGGTGCGGAAAACGGCGGCGGCGGTGGCGGCAGCAGCGGCGGCAAGAATCCCTCGAGCTACAGGTTCCGGAGTCCCGGGGCACCGATCGACGGAAAAGTAGCGACGTCGAGATGTAACATCGTCGTTGGTGGCGTCGCCGAGCCCAGACTTGCCATTATCGATTTCAATCAGCTGACGAGGGGAGGTTTGGACCTAGCCACGGGAAAGAATCGAGCAAAGGTCGAACGTCGCTCACCGCAACGACAGTACAACAACCCAGCTCGTCGATGATACATATCAATGACTATTATTACTATTACTATTATTATTATTATTATAAGTACTACTATAACGATTTACTCAATTAACTACGCAATACTGCTAAGTGCATATGCTTACCACGTGTGCGATCTTCCGATAATCTTATTACACTTTGTTAAAGTGCCATTTTTGTCGATAAATATTACACTCGTTTTCGAGACTCAATAAAGTTATACAATTTCTCTTCCTCTTGAATGGCGATTTATTGACAACTGTTTTTTTTTTTTTTTTTTTTTTTTTAAATAGCGAATGGTTAAAATAACGAATTTCAAAATAAGGAACGTCTAAATATAGAATCGTCATCATTATGAAATTCGTTATTTTAACCATTCGCTATTTTGGTCATTCGCTATTTTGACCCTCAATCTTATTAAAATGTAATCGAAATAGCGAATGGCTAAAATAGCGAATTTCGTAATGATGGCGATTCTATATTTGGACGTTCTTTATTTTGAAATTCGCTATTTTCGGCATTCGCTATTTTGATCCCCCACCTTTTTTTTATGTTTCTAATTATTAGGTTGAGGGGATTCATTTGAATTGTCATCTTTTGATAATTGTATTAGACTTTGGTAAAGTGCCATTTTCGTCGATAAATATTACTGTCGTTTTCGAGACTCAATAAAGTTATACAATTTCTCTTCCTCTTGAATGGCAATTTATTGACAACTGTTTTGTTTTTTTTATTTTTTTTATGTTTCTAATTATCAGGTTGAGGGGATTCATTTGAATTGGAATCTTTTGATAATTCTATTACACTTTGGTAAAGTGCCATTTTCGTCGATAAATATTATACAACTTCTCTTCCTTTTGAATGGCGATTTACTGACAACTGTTTTGTTTTGTTTTTTATTTTTTTTATTTTTATGTTTCTAGTTATCAGGTTGAGGGGATTCATTTGAATTGTCATCTTTTAATAATTCTACTTTGAGACTTTAAGACTTTGGTAAAGTGCCATTTTCGTTGATGAATATTAAACTCGTTTTCGGGACTCAATAAAGTTATACAACTTTTTTTCCTCTCGATTGGCGATTTATTGGTAACTGCTTTTTTCCCCTCTTTTTATCTATTCTCCTTGATATTAAGTGGATATTTTTTATGGATGGATAACCTTATTGGGCTTTGATAAAATGAAGTGATGATAGTTGGAATTTTTCGTACATACTCAATTACCAAATAACTTGAACATTTTTAATTTTCATTTTCATCATCGACTCAGAATTTTAAAAAATATAATTTCCCACCTTAAACATAATGAAAAACTTCCTTCAAAATATTGTCCAAATTTTTTGCAACTCAATATGTCTCACATTTCACTTAATTTTCCAAACAATACAAACTTTTTTCGATTATTTTCTCCAATTGCATAAGAAAATTGCCAATTATTACCCTTAAAAAATAAGGATACAAAGTAGAACTTTGCACATTGTTTGATCATTAATTTTTATCTTTCGCTAAGTCGCCTCTATGGGAAAGTTTTGTTATTTTATTTTTGGTTTCCTCATAGAGGAAGATTTGCGAATAAAAAAAATTATTGACGAAGCAATGTGTAAAGTTCTACTTTGCATCCTTATTTTAAATACAAATTTCGAAATTTCAAATTTATAGAAATTTGAGTCATGAAGAAATAAAATTTGGTAACAAATTGTCAAAAAGGGAAAGAAAAACGAAAATTCACAACATAGTTGTAACCATGTATGATGCCAAAAATAAATTATAGTTATAAAATTGAAAAAATGCATCAACTTCAAAAAGAAAAAATTCGAAAATCACTCAAAATCCGAACCGCTTTACCGATCATCACCAAATTTGGTACATCGCAGGTTTGAATGTTATTTTTCCTGTGAAGAAAATTTGATTCGATTTGTCAAAATTTTACCTGAATTAGAGCAAAACGAAAATTTTTCGAAAAATTCAAAGTCTCATAAAAAACGAACCGCTTTACCGATCATCACCAAATTTGGTACATCGCAGGTCTGAATGTTATTTTTCCTGTGAAGAAAATTTGATTCGATTTGTCAAAATTTTCCCTGAATTAGAGCAAAACGATCATTTTTCGAAAAATTCAAAATCTCATAAAAACCGAACCGGCTTACCGATCATCACCAAATTTGATACATCGCAGGTCTGAATGTTATTTTTCCTGTGTAGAAAATTTCATTCGATTTGTCAAAATTTTACCTGAATCAGAGCAAAACGAAAATTTTTCGAAAAATTCAAAATCTCATAAAAACCGAACCGCTTTACCGATCATCACCAAATTTGGTACATCGCAGGTCTGAATGTTATTTTTCCTGTGTAGAAAATTTCATTCGATTTGTCAAAATTTTACCTGAATCAGAGCAAAACGAAAATTTTTCGAAAAATTCAATATCTCATAAAAACCGAACCGCTTTACCGATCATCACCAAATTTGGTACATCGCAGGTCTAAATGTTATTTTTCCTGTGTAGAAAATTTCAATCGATTTGTCAAAATTTTACCTGAATTAGAGGAAAACGAACATTTTTCGAAAAATTCAAAATCTGATTAAAAACCGAACTGCTTTACCGATCATCACCAAATTTGGTACATCGCAGGTCTGAATGTTATTTTTCCTGTGTAGAAAATTTCATTCGATTTGTCAAAATTTTACCTGAATTAGAGGAAAAAGAAAATTTTTCGAAAAATTCAAAATCTCATAAAAACCGAACTGCTTTACCGATCATCACCAAATTTGGTACATCGCAGGTCTGAATGTTATTTTTCCTCTGTAGAAAATTTCATTCGATTTGTCAAAATTTTACCTCAATTAGAGCAAAGCGAAAATTTTTCGAAAAATTCAAAATCTCATAAAAACCGAACCGGTTTACCGATCATCACCAAATTTGGTACATCGCAGGTCTGAATGTTATTTTTCCTGTGTAGAAAATTTCATTCGATTTGTCAAAATTTTACCTGAATCAGAGCAAAACGAAATTTTTCGAAGAATTCGAAATCTGATTAAAAACCAAACCGCTTTACCGATTTGTCCCAAAATCAATACCAAAGGCTGCATCACATTGCTCAATATAAATACGAAGTTTCATTCCGATAGCTAAAAATTCGTTCGACCTACAGCGTTTACATATTTTTTTCAAAATTTCAAAATTCTTATAAAAATGAAATGCGTTAAGCGATTTTTATAAAATTTCTACCAATCGAAGATTACCCAGTACTGTACATGTGGTTCAAATTTGAGCTGATTTGGTCGAATAGTTTACAAGTTACAGTTATATGAATTTTTGTCTTTTCATTACACACACACACACACACACACACACACACACGCACACACACACACACACACACACGCACACACATACTCACATCCAATTTTTCTAAACCACTTTTCTCGCCATTTCAGACAATTCTAAGTATCCTAACATGAAAATCACTAAAAAAAAAAAATTCATAAAATCAACTTTCTCAATAAGGAAGCAAAACGAATTGCAATGTAAATTAATTTCCGTAATTATTTCGTCACCCGTTAGACGAGACGTTGTATCGAGCGGCTTGAGTATCGATGACTTTGAAATGGACGTATGAGGTGAGCGCGTGAGAGAAATGGGCGTAACGCACCCTGAAGCGTCCTCTATACGCGTGTTGTTGCTTCACAATAAGTCAGAGCGCTGTTTATACGTAGTCTCTTCGCTACATCAAACATCAGTAGTGCATAAAGAACGTATATCCACATACCTGAGTGATTAACGTTCCAACAGTTCGGCAGAATCGTTTGTCCTCGAGATGTGTGCAGAGATGTGTACCAGTCGAGGATTTTAATTATTATTTTTTTTTTTTCTTCGCGGTGGCGTTGACAAAAGTATTGCCGCGTAATAATTATTATCACACCTATTCCCGGAAACGCTCTCGTACGATAATTCTTTATTTATTTTTTTCTTTTTCTACGACTACAATGTAAACAGAGAGTGCGTTAGGGGGATTAGGGGTTTTTTTTGGGGGGGAGGGGGTCGAGCGTGTGACACGCACACCGGCGTAAAAGTCTTTATTTTTTTTATCTGTCTTTCTTTCTTTAGTCTTTTGTCTTTTCGTTTTTGTCTTACTATTATTATAATATTATTATTATTATTGTTATTTCGGGTTTTTTTTTTATTTTTGTTAATTTTATATATATATATATATATATATATCCCCTTTTGTCGTAACGAACACGGAATATACGTACGAATGTTAACGAATCAATGGAATCAAAACGGAACTAAAACGAAAGAAATGAAACTAGCGAAAGAAGGGAGCAGACAAGCGGCCAGTAGCTTCTACCCCTGGACTCGACGGAACTGCCCGGTCGCGGTATCGCGGCTCACGATATTGCCCGGAGTTTGTAGTACGCGACGCGCGACGCAAGCTCCATCTGCGATCCCGGGATATACAATGTATGGGTGTGTACGTAAGTGCATATCGAGCGAGGGGTTATCAGAGTCAGCCAATAGAGAATTTGCGATGTTTAAAAAATTTACTTGGAAATTAGTGTAAAGGTCGTGGAAGTTTTTATGCATAAATTGGCACAAGAAGTTTTAAACGCAAATGCGATATAAAATTACTGTTTTATACGCAAATGCGATATAAATTACTGTTTTATACGCAAATGCGATATAAAATTACTGTTTTATACGCAAATGCGATATAAAATTACTATTTTATACGCAAATGCGATATAAAACTACTATTTTATACGCAAATGCGATATAAAATTGCTATTTTTTACGCAAATGCGATAGAAAATTACTATTTTATACGGAAATGGGATATGATATTAATATATATGGTACAGTACAATAATATTCATTAATTTTTTTTTAAGTACTTTCATTTTAATAATGTGATTTAATTTGGCGGTAAAAGTACATTAATTAAAAAAATTATGATATAAAATTACTATTTTATACGCAAATGGGATATAAAATTAATATATATGGTACAGTACAATAATATTCATTAATTTTTTTTTTTTAATACTTTCATTTTAATAATGTGACTTAATTTGGCGGTAAAAGTACATTAATTAAAAAAATTGCGATATAAAATTACTATTTTATACGCAAATGGGATATAAAATTAATATATATGGTACAATACAATAATATTCATTAATTTTTTTTTAATACTTTCATTTTAATAATGTGATTTAATTTGGCGGTAAAAGTACATTAATTTAAAAAATTGCGATCGAAAATTACTATCTTATACGCAAATGGGATATAAAATTAATATATATGGTACAGTACAATAATATTCATTAATTTTTTTTTAATACTTTCATTTTAATAATGTGATTTAATTTGGCGGTAAAAGTACATTAATTTTAAAAATTGCGATATAAAATTACTATTTTCTACGCAAATGGGATATAAAATTAATATATATGGTGCAGTACAATAATGTTCATTAATTTTTTTTAAATACTTTCATTTTAATAATGTGATTTAATTTGGCGGTAAAAGTACATTAATTTAAAAAATTGCGATATGAAATTACTATTTTATACGCAAATGGGATAGAAAATTAATATATATGGTACAGTACAATAATATTCATTAATTTTTTTTTTTAATACTTTTATTTTAATAATGTGACTTAATTTGGCGGTAAAAGTACATTAATTTAAAAAATTGCGATATAAAATTACTATTTTATACGCAAATGGGATATAAAATTAATATATATGGTACAATACAATAATATTCATTAATTTTTTTTTAATACTTTCATTTTAATAATGTGATTTAATTTGGCGGTAAAAGTACATTAATTTAAAAAATTGCGATATAAAATTACTATTTTATACGCAAATGCGATCGAAAATTATTATCTTATACGCAAATGGGATATAAAATTAATATATATGGTACAGTACAATAATATTCATTAATTTTTTTTTTAATACTTTCAGTTTAATAATGTGACTTAATTTGGCGGTAAAAGTACATTAATTTAAAAAATTGCGATATAAAATTACTATTTTAAATGGGATATAAAATTAATATATATGGTACAATAATATTCATTAATTTTTTTTTAATACTTTCATTTTAATAATGTGATTTAATTTGGCGGTAAAAGTACATTAATTTAAAAAATTGCGATCGAAAATTACTATCTTATACGCAAATGGGATATAAAATTAATATATCTGGTACAGTATAATAATATTCATTAATTTTTTTTTTAATACTTTCATTTTAATAATGTGATTTAATTTGGCGGTAAAAGTACATTAATTTTAAAAATTGCGATATAAAATTACTATTTTATACGCAAATGGGATATAAAATTAATATATATGGTACAGTACAATAATATTCATTAATTTTTTTTTTAATACTTTCATTTTAATAATGTGATTTAATTTGGCGGTAAAAGTACATTAATTTTAAAAATTGCGATATAAAATTACTATTTTATACACAAATGCGATCGAAAATTACTATTTTATACGCAAATGGGATATAAAATTAATATATATGGTATAGTACAATAATATTCATTAATTTTTTTTTTTTAATACTTTCATTTTAATGTGATTTAGTTTTGCACTAAAAGTACATTAATTTAAAAAATTTAATTGACGAGTTTATGGACTTTCAAACTTTTTTAACAGTTTTATATTTATGCGGGAATTGAAAATTCAAGGCTATATTTTTTTAAAATTATCATTTATGATTATTGTGGAAGTTTTTATGCACAAACTGGTATAAGAAATTTTATATGCAAATGCGATATAAAATTAATGTACGATACAGTGATTTCAATAATATTCATTAATTTTGAATTTAAATTACTACCATTTTAATAATGTGATTAATTTTGCAGAAAAAGGACATTTTTTTTTTAAATTTAATTGACGAGTTTATGCACATCCAGACTTTTTTAACAGTATATAAAGGGCATTCCATCCCGATTGGACCTGGGTCTGACCTTCGACCTCCCCGATTTGGCTCGTAATTTTTTTAAGAATTCGTTAGACCCTCAAATGCACCAGAATTTTATTTTTAATTTTCTTTATGCAAACTTTTTTTTTAAATTTTTTTAAAGTGAAATATCGAATGTGACACTTGAAAAATCTGAAAAAATTCTGAAAAATACTTTGTCGAATATCAAAATTTTCTAGCTTATAGCTAAGGTAGGCAAGATTTTTCTTCTATAGTTTGCAAGCGTTTTTCATTTTAAAAAATTATAAAAAAATAGAAAAAAAATTAATCTACTACAGGCGACTGGTCAAACGTTTATTTATGTAAACTCCGATTTTTTTTAGAATTTCTTCATATTTTTAGCAATTTTTCAAATTTTTTTGAATGAAAATTATTCCAGCACCATACAAGTCACATTCTAGCACCAGCGTGGCATAATAAAAAAATCTGAAAAAATTCTGAAACACACAGTTTCATATACAGAAATGTTTGACAAGTCATCCATAGTAGATTGATTTTATTTTCTATTTTTTACTAATTTTTTAAATCAAAAAAGCTTAAAAACTATATGAAGAAAAATCTCCCCGACTTTGGCGCTAGGCTAGAAAATTTTGATATTCAACAGAGTATTTTTCCGAATTTTTTCAGATTTTTCAATTATGGCATTCGATATGTCACTTTAAAAAATTATTTCGAAAAAAATTTGCATAGAAAAAATACAAAATAAAAATCGAGTGGATTTCAGGGTCTAACCAAACTGTAAAAAAATTACGAGCCAAATCGGGGAAGTCGAGGGTCAGAACCAGGTCCAATCGGAATGAAATGACCCGTATATATATAGACACTCGCGCACCCGCGTTTACGCAGATCTCGCTCGCTCGTTGCGCGGTATATACGAAGTTCAACGACCACCGCCCTATTCTCGACCAACCCCGTGTCGTCCCAGAGGCGCACAGACTCCCCCCAAAATCGCAACCCCCGATTGCATGCATCCCCCGCGTACCTCCCTTTACAGGCAACCATATACACTGTTAAAAAAATTTGTTGTAAATTTACAACACATGTGTATGAAGTTTTTTTTTTTTTACGAAAATTGTTTATGAAATTTCAACTGCGACGTTAAATTTTACAACACTGGTGTAATAAAATTTACTGTTCCTGTATTGTAATTTTACAACACATCTGTTTTGTAAAACTCAACGTCGCAGTTGAAATTTCATAAACGGTTTTGGTAAAAAAAACTTCATACACATGTGTTGTAAATATACAACAAATTTTTTTAACAGTGTATTTTTTAAAAATTCTTTTTAAGCCCATTTTAAATTTACAACACAGATGTTGTAAATTTACAACATTGTAAATACAACACAGATGTTGTAAATTTACAACATTGTAAATACAACACAGATGTTGTAAATTTACAACACATGTTTTGTAAATTAAAAATGGGCTTAAAAACAATTTAAAAAAATACGGTGTTAAAAAAATTTGTTGTATATTTACAACACATGTGTATGAAGTTTTTTTTTTTACCAAAACCGTTTATGAAATTTCAACTGCGACTTTAAATTTTACAACACTGGTGTAATCAAATTTACCGTTCCTGTATTGTAATTTTACAACACATCTGTTTTGTAAAACTCAACGTCGCAGTTGAAATTTCATAAACGGTTTTGGTAAAAAAAACTTCATACACATGTGTTGTAAATATACAACAAATTTTTTTAACAGTGTATTTTTTTTAAATTGTTTTTAAGCCCATTTTAAATTTACAACACAGATGTTGTAAATTTACAACATTGTAAATACAACACAGATGTTGTAAATTTACAACATTGTAAATACAACACAGATGTTGTAAATTTACAACACATGTGGTGTAAATTAAAAATGGGCTTAAAAACAATTTAAAAAAATACACTGTTAAAAAAATTTGTTGTAAATTTACAACACATGTGTATGAAGTTTTTTTTTTTACGAAAATCGTTTATGAAATTTCAACTGCGACGTTAAATTTTACAACACTGGTGTAATAAAATTTACCGTTCCTGTATTGTAATTTTACAACACATCTGTTTTGTAAAACTCAACGTCGCAGTTGAAATTTCATAAACGGTTTTGGTAAAAAAAAACTTCGTACACATGTGTTGTAAATTTACAACATCTGTGTTGTAAATTTAAAATGGGTTTAAAAACAATTTTAAAAATCTGAAAAATTATATTTATTTATTTCAAAATCGGAAAATTTTAATTTATTTATTTCAAAATCGGAAAATTTTAATTTATTTATTTCAAAATCGGAAAATTCAAATTTATTTATTTCAAAATCGGAAAATTCAAATTTATTAATTTCAAAATCGGAAAATTCAAATTTATTAATTTCAAAATCTGAAAACTAAGAAATTTTGAAATCTTCAAAAATTGTTAAATATTCTATCTCAAAAATGAAATTCTTTACACAGAATTTATAATATCGCGATTTTCCACTGTCTTTCTTTTTTAATCTAAAATTTAGGTTTAAACAAAAGTCCGGCCATTTTGAATTTCACGTAAAAAAGTGTATCTATCTGTATGAGGATTTTTGCGAATTTTTCCAGATTTTTTAATAACGGCCCTCAAGGTTAAAAAAAAGTTTAAAAAATCATTACATACTCAAATTTGATTTTGGAAAATTTGAAAAAGATTCTGACTGCTATTTCGAGTAAGAACAATGATATAAAAAAATTGTGGACCGAATCCGAGAGATCGAGGATCAGACTCAGGTCGACTCAACATGGAATGCCCCATATACGCTCGCAGAGCGCAGCTCTGCATCCAGGCACGAGCTGAGATCAGCAGCAGCGGCAGTGGCACCCTTGCCTGGACTTCCCCACCCGCAGTCCCCCTCCACTCTCGCCCCTGGCATTTTTTAAAATTTTTAAAAACTTTATTTTATATATTTATATATATCCGCTTTTGTCGTAACGAATACGGAACATACTTACGATTGTTAACGAATCAATGGAATAAAAACGGAACTAAAACGATTTTTACTTCACTCAGTGCGAAAAATGCGATTTTACGCACCGTGCATAAATCCCCATATTTCCGCCTTGTGAAATAAAATTTCGTACGTTACGCGTGACAAAAGCGTTTTCTTAACTCGTGTGATTGCAACACCCACCGAAAAAAATGTTATCACCCTAGTATCGTAAAGTACCATTTAATAACGGCCCTGAAGATTTAAAAAAAAGTTTAAAAAAATCATTACGTACTCACGTTTGATTTTGAAAAACGTTGCCTTAACTCGTGTGATTGCAACATTCGTCGAAAAAAGTTTTATCACCCTAGTATCGTAAAGTACTATTTAACAACGGCCCTGAAGATTAAAAAAAAAAGTTATAAAAAAATCATTACGAATTAAAATTTGATTTTGAAAAATCTGAAAAAAAAAATTCTGTCTTTTATTTCAAGTCAGAAGAATGATATTTAAAAAGGTTATAAAAAAGTGTATCGATCTGTTCCAGGATTTTTGCGAATTTTTACAGCGGCCCTCAAGGTTAAAAAGAAAGTTAGAAAAATTCTTACATACTCAAATTAGATTTGGATAAATCTGAAAAAAAAAAAAATATTTGGATTTTTATTTCGAGTCAAAAGAATGATAGTTAAAAAATGATGCAACAAATCCGAGAGTTCGAGCGTCAGGCTCAGGTCGACTTAGCGTGGAATGCCCCATATCTATCGTAGAGCTCAGCTCTGCATCCAGGCACGAGCTGTGAGCAGCAGCAGCGGCAGTGCCACCCTTTGCCTGGACTTCCCCACGCGCAGTTGCCCACCACTCCCGCCCCTGGCTAAGCCCGTTTTTGTTGCAGCCTGGCTAGAGCCCCACGACCGCATCTACCGAGCAGACAGTATCGCACACGAGGGGAGTGGCTCTCGCAGCAATCGCCAGCCACCGATTCTCTCTTTCATCTCGAATGACGCTGCATTCAAACGAATTGATGAAAATTTCGTAATGCAGACATAGGGTGGGCTCATTGTCGATGAATTAATCACGTTTCGAATGTACTTGCGAATGCAGTATCTTCATTGATGCATACATACGCAGTATTTTGATCAATTGCTGATGGAAATAATTCTGCCGTGTTAAATTTATTACACGAGAGATATAAGTATTTAATTGAAGATATTGAAATGTCTTGTTGTTATGTTATTTTTTATTCGTAAAACAGTGTAAAAGATGTAGATTTTTTAAATCAAAAGCATATTATTGGTATTTTTATCGATTTTTGTTTTTTTTTGCCTTTAGGTATTAGAATTATTCTTTTTGAAAGTTGTGTATGCTTTTTTGTTATTTTTATATTCTTTATAGAGAAAGCTTTGTTTTCATGAAAATCTATTTTTGTCGTGATTTTCATGACAGAATATGCAAAATTGGAATATAACAATGAGAAAATTGGTTTCGAAATAAAAATTGTGGGTGGATGTGTGCGAGAGGCATGATCGCGAAATTGAAAGCTCGATATCTCGAAAAACGGCATTAACGATCAAACTGATATTTAAAATTTAGAATTTTAGGGTTAGAATTTGATACAACTTTGAATTTGTTTACGTATTGTATGTTTACTATACGTATGTACGTTTACGTACGTAAACATACATAACAATTTATGGAAGATTGAAAAGTGCACTCTTCGTACATGAAGGATTGAAAAGTGCACTCTTCGTACATGGAGATCGGAAAAGTGCACTTTTTTACATGGAGGTCTGAAAAGTGCACTTTTCTACATGGAGATCTGGAAAGTGCACTTTTCTGGACGGTGAACTGAAAAGTACTATTTTATACGTGGAAGTCTGAGAAGTGCATTTTTCGGTACGGAGGACTGAAAAGTATTGTTTTCTGTACGGAGGACTTAAAAGTACTATTTTCTGTACGGAGGACTGAAAAATATTATTTTCTGTACGGAGGACTGAAAAGTACTATTTTCTGTACGGAGGACTGAAAAGTACTATTTTCTGTACGGGGGACTCTAAAGTACTATTTTCTGTACGGAGGACTGAAAAGTACTATTTTCTGTACGGAGGACTGAAAAGTACTATTTTCTGTACGGAGGACTGAAAACTATTTTCTGGACGGAGTACTGAAAAGTACTATTTTCTGTACGTCGGACTGAAAAGTATTATTTTCTGTACGTCGGACTGAAAAGTACTATTTTCGGTACGTCGGACTGAAAAGTACTATTTTCTGCACGGAGGACTGAAAAGTACTATTTTCTGTATGTCGGACTGAAAAGTACTATTTTCTGCACGGAGGACTGAAAAGTACTATTTTCTGCACGGAGGACTGAAAAGTACTATTTTCTACACGGAGGACTGAAAAGTACTATTTCCAAGTTTTTCTCCAGGCACGAAATATTTAAAGAATATACATCTTCAAGATTATGCTTAATAAGGTCAAGAGGTTTAAGGCTGTTTTTCCGCTCCCCAGTAATGGAATCTGTTGTATATTTTTATTATAATTCATAGAAACCCTTACGCAGTAATAATTGACTATAAAGACGATCACTATCTAAAGCATGCTGTATTTTTCGAAGCGAGAACGAAAACGAGGCGCCCTCTCGCTCGTTTCATATGAGGATAGCAAGTACATCCATATATAACATAACCACGCGCTCCCATAGGCTCAGAGGCTCTGCGCATCGCTCGACTAAACACATTGCACGTTATCACTTGGATAGTTGGATGAGAACGTGATCCCGGCATTGTTATATAGAATGATTAAATCTACTCACGCTAAAGTTATAACTGGCTGGTAGGTATGTACTAGTATTATCTCCACAAAAAAGCAAAAACCACAAAAAAAAAAAAAAAACAATAATAATTACCTCAAATCACGCAATACTTGCAAAATTTTCTTGCCACTTTTGCTGACATAACCTCAAAACCGCTCGAGAATATTCGTAACAAAAAAATGTTTTTAATTGTTACTTATTTTACGAAAATGAATAAATAACGTCTTCCGTTGCTTTTATCCTTTAAAAAAAATTCCCAAATTTTCTCGAAACATTAAATATTCGTGACATTGAAAAAAAATATTTTTAAATAAATTTTCAAGTCTAAATATTTGTCTCGTCATTTATTTTTAACGATCAATTAAACTTTGAATAATTTGTCAAAATTCAATTTTTAGGCTCGTCATCACTGTTGTCGGTTTGTCAAGCTTCGCACTGTCGAAAAGATCAATAGACGCTCATCGTTATGAGGCTATGAAATCGAGGCAACGTATGAGAAATTCAAACGTCGGCGAGTACGAAGTAAAGACAAAATATTTTACGGAATAGAGGGAAGAATATTGTGAGTAATTTTTTTTTGTAAAAATGGCTACGATGATGCCCGAATTGGACGAGTCAAAGTTAAAACTTATGCAAGATTTGGAGATTGAAATGATGTCCGATATGTTCAATCGCATGACTTCGGCTTGTCACAAAAAGTGCATATTGCCAAAATACGCAGAACCTGATCTCGGTAAAGGCGAGTCTGTTTGTTTGGATCGTTGCATCGCAAAATACCTGGAAATTCATGAAAGAATCGGCAAGAAACTCACTGAGATTTCTATGCAAACAGGAGCCGTAGCCGAAGCTCCTAAACAAGCCACTTAATTAACAAAATAACACGGACGCAACAATGGAATTCAATACCAAACGACAAGAGAATTCTCATCGTCGCATTTATGAATTAATTATGTAATTACTGTTGATAATTCGCGCTGTAAATGAGACTAGATATATTATATAGATAATATAGATAATGTGAATAAAAACGAGTCTGTGGGAAAATATTGGAGGACTTTTATTTTAATTTTTGTACATTATTTATTCTCCACTTGGAAATAAAGCAGAAACAAAATTTTTTAAATTTTTTATCTGGAGCATTTTAAGACAAATTGGCAAAAATCTCGGATTTTTTGTATTTTTTTTTCGACCAATTTTGAAATATTTTATACAATATTAAAATATTGTATAAAATATTTTCAATTTTTATATACTTTGTATCTGATGAGAGAGTAAAAATGATCCATACGAATTTTGTGATTGTTTTGAAAATTATTTTGGACACAATCGTCAAAATGTTACGTACTATAAAAATAATAATAAAATTTTTTTAAATTACAAAAAAAAAAGTCAACGAAATTTTTCCATTTCGTTGACTTTTGCTTCCTCATAAAGGAAGCTTTGTTTTCGTGAAATTTTTTTTTTTCGAGATTTTCATGTCAGTTCACTTCAGAATAGTCCAAAACGTCGTTGTGATTAGAACGACGAGAATTCTAAAGTGATTTAGAAAAAATGTCTGTATGTGTGTGTGTGTGTGTGTTACACGCTCAAAAAATGTAAACCTTTATAACTCGGGAACGACTCGAGATATAGAGCTGAAATTTACACCATATATAGAGGGGTCAATCCTCATCGTTCATACCAATTTTTGTAAAAATCCCAATGATCATTAAATTTTTACGCGGTTTTGAATTTTTTCAAAAATGTCTGTTAACGCGATAACTCTTTTAATTTTCGAGATATTAAGCTCAAAATTGGTATGTACGTGAGCTTTCATACACCGGTGATCCCTATTAAATTTGGTTAAGATCGATTGAAACGTTAAAATTTTATGAGATTTTGATTTTTTTAATTTTTTGATTTTTTTTCTGCGATGCGAATTTTGGTATCAAATATCAAGCTGGGAGTTAAATGAGTACCAAATTCATGATTAACAGAAAAATACGTCAGATATAGCCCAAAAATGTTGAACGATAACATATTTTCATAGCGATGTTGTACAGTCTATATTGCGAAAAGTAGCGATTTATGTCGTATAAACTAGCCATATTCTTGCTTCCCAATGAAATTTTGGAAACCACCGATTTCTATCGTGTTCTACAAAAAAAAAACAGAGAAGATAGAGTATTCGAGGGAGTTTCTAGACCGTTTATCCTTATTATATTTTCACAAACGAGAGTGTGCGCTTATTTATATTTATTTAAAACAAGGATGCAAAGCAGAACCTTGCACATTGCTTCCTCATTATATTTCGCTTTTTACAAAGCTTCCTCTATGAGGAAGCCAAAATCAATTCCCATACTTCCTCTTAGAGGTTGCTTTGTAAAAAGCGAAATATAATGAGGAAACAATGTGCAATTTTCTGCTTTGCATCCTTTTTTTTTTTAATTTGTATTATTATTTTTATTTATTTGAGACTTTCATCGTAAATTTATTGTGAAAGACGAAATTCTTGTGATTTCTTTGATGATTTCAGTGAGATTAGAATAGAAGCGGAATAAATATAATGAAAAATATACAGAAAAGTGAGTTTGTCCAATTTTCATGCTAAGGAAATTGCGCACATTTTTGTTGTACAATAAAAAAAAGTTTGAACACATTTATGGTTGCCAAATGCATTGTACAAATTACAAAATATACGCAACTTTTGGCAAGAAAAAGAATGTTTGCAAATTACAATTTGAGATTTTAAAAAAATATGAAATGTCTAAGAACATTTTAAACATTTCAGAAGTTAATTTTAAATTGATATTTTTTCTAACGTCTATTTATATTGACGAACAATAATTAACTATGAAAAAAAATCACATTTACGAAACGAAATTAATGAAAAGCGTAATTTTTCCATTATTTTGATTCCAAAAACAAAAAACCTTTCTTTTATCTCTCTAATTTAGAAATTAATTATATTTTATTGAAAATGTGAATAAAAACGCGTCTTTGGGAAGGATTTAAGGATTTTCATTCGGGTTTTTCGAATATAACGTATTCTGCGATTGAAAGTTAACAAGAAACGATGTCTTTCTTTTTATTAAAAATTGTATATTTACATGCACACACATTTGTAACACTCGTGTGTTTTTTTTTTTCTTTTCATTTAATTATCAACAAAAGTTTCTTTGTCTTGGCTAATATATAGGCAATTGATTAACGATTTCGGCGAAATTTTACTAGATAACAGAGCTGCAATTACAATTCTTCAAATAGTTGGAAATTTCAATTACAAATTTGATTCAAATTTAGACATTTGGATTTTTTTTCTGTTATTAAAATTAGATTTTTTTGAATGCCAATCGATAATTTGGGTTTTTCTTTCCCAAATTCTTTGCTTCCTGTTAATCAGCGAAAGTTGAGCGTATTTTTCTCTGGCAAATTGCTTAATACGCGTGCATAAATCGTTCAAATTGAAAATTACTTCGAATCGCTAAGTGAGCGAGATAATATTACGAAATTGTTAATAATTTACGGAAATTCCCCTATTCTCGAAGATCAAAAATTTTCCCGATAAATTTTGCCTAATTGTCTACGTTTCGGCCAAATTTTCACGCAAATTTCGTGCCATTTTTCCTATTCCGTGACAAAAATACACCGGATCACGTTCGTCGTGCCGAAATGTACGTAATTAACAAATTAGCTGTAACAATCCATTAAAGAACAGTTACATTATGTAAACAAAGAACAAATGTGGATAAAAATCGTCTTACATATTACGAATTAATTGAAAGAGGAAAAATAAAAAGAATCAATGAAATGCTTTACCTGAATCGGAAGAATGATGATATAAAAAGATATTTCACACAATCTGTGCCACTTTTTGAACGACAGAAAAAAAAGTCTCTCACGATTTAAATACTGAATGATTTTCCACTCATTATTTATTTTCGCTTGAAATAATCAATGGTTTTTCACTCATTATCTTTCCGAGGTCAAATAATGAGTGGTTTTTCATTTATTATTTTTTCAGGTATAAATAATGAGTGTTTTTCCACTCATAATTTATTTCAAGTTTAAATAATGAATGGATTTCCACACATTATGTTTTCGAGGGGAAATAATTAATGGATTTCCACTTATCATTTAAACTCGAAATAAATAATGAGTGGTTTTCTATTCACAATTTATTTTGATTTTAGATAATGATTTTTTATCCACTCATCATTAATTTTGAGATTAAATGATGAGTGGAAAACCACTAATTATTTATTTCGAGTTTAAATAACGAGGGGTTTTCCCGAGCAAGAAAAACGCTATTAATAATTAATTATTAAGTAATTATATTAAACATTATTGATTATTATTCAATATTATTAATTATCTTTAATAAATTTCTAATTATTCCTAGCGTTTTTTCTCGTTCTGGTAACCCACTCGTTATTTAAACTCGAAATAAATAATGAGTGATTTTCCACTCATCATTTAAACTTGAAATGAATTATGAGTGGATAAAAAATCATTATTTAAACCAAAATAAATTGTGAGTGAAAAACCACTCATAATTCATTTCGAGTTTGAATAATGAGTGAAAACCCATTGATTATTTTCCTTGGAAAAGATAATGAGTGAAAATACATTCATTATTTAAACTTGAAATTAACTATGAGTGGAAAACCACTCATTATTTGTATCTGTAAAGATAATTAATGAAAAACCACTTATAATTTGGACTCGAAAAAATAATGGGTGGAAATCCACTCATTATTTTAAGCGAAAATAAATAATGAGTGGATAAACATTAATTTTTTCTTTCTTTAAATACATTTTGCACATCCCTGCTCTCAAAAACGTAATTTCAGTTTTCTCTTTTTTTTTCTTTCCAAAAGCCGTTCCAAAAATAAGCGCAAATTGTGTGAAACAGAAATGAGAATAATTCGAATGAAAAAAAATGATAAACCACTTTTTAAATAACTAATTACGCATTAATATGTCTATAAAATAATGATAAAAGTATAATTATTTAAATTATTCTTTTATCTATATTTATTTTATTTATAAAATTATTTTAAAAAGCATTGAAAATCATTTTCCATTCGAATGCCGCCAATTTCTGATGTGGAATACGAAAAAAAGAAAAAACAAAAAAAGCCTATACAAAAAAAAAAAAAAAAATGGTTCATGTATTTTTTGGAGAAATTTCGTTTATAATCTATTTACAAACACACGCACACCAGTTTTTTTTTTTCACTCATGTCATTATTGTTGTTATTTCATGCATTCCGGCGCCTAAACCCGATTATTATTAATTCCTTTGCAATGTCTTAATTTTCTTTTTTTTTTTTTTGCAAAAGGTTAAGCGGAGTTAGTCGATGAATTTGTGGCTAAAATTAGAGTATGTTGTCCACCGCCGTCCACGCGACTTGCCAGTCTGTTTGCTTTTATCCATCCGGCGCTTGTTATTTTAACGGGTATTTCAACGTCTTCCTCTTCGCCAGTTCCTAACTGCAAATTACTTCCCATTCCCCAAGCGTACAAATCGCCCGATTCCGTTACAGCGAAAGATTGAGCGCTACCCGTTGCTACGTCGATGCATTTTGTGTTGGTAAAACTCGGCACGACTGTAAGTTCTTTAGCATCTTCGCAATCTTCGCCAAGACCCAAACGGCCGTATTCCTTGCGACCGAGAACGTAAACTTGACCGGACTCTTCGAGTGCCAGAGTATGATGTTGTCCACTACTAATGTGTTTCCAGTTTCGACCGTCAAAGGTTCTCGACTTTGACGGAAATGAATACGTTCCTGTGCCTTCCAAACCTATTAACAAAAAAAATTACGATGAAAAACGGTTTTGCAGATATCGGTTACGAAATTTTTTATATTCGATTCGATTTATTTGTTCCTTTCTTTGGTCTAGAGATGAGCGAATTTGGAAAGAAAAAAAAAAAAAAAAATCAATAATCGCTACAATCGATTATCTAAAACAATCGATAATCGGTACAATCGATTATCTAAAATAATCGATAATCGCTACGATCGATTACCTGAAATAATCGATAATCGGTATAATCGATTACCTAAAACAATCGATAATCGCTACGATTATTTGAAATAATCGATAATCGCTACAATTAATTGTTTAAAATAATCGATAATCGCCACAATCGATGTTAATTTAAAAATAATCGATAATCGCTACGATCGATTATTTGAAATAATCGATCGTATTTTTTTAAATAATCGATAATCGCTACAATTAATTATTTAAAATAATCGATAATCGCCACAATCGATGTTAATTTAAAAATAATCGATAATCGCTACAATCGATGTTAATGTACAAATAATCGCTACAATCGATGTTAATGTCAAAATAATCGATAATCGCTACAATCGATTTTAATCGCTAATCTCTAATTTGGTCGTGTAGAAAAAAAATTATCGAGATTTTCATATCCGTCCACTTAGAAAAAATTTCAATCACTTATAATTCGAAAAATGTTCAATCAACTGAACTGTAATTTGGCACAGAAGTAAAATAGCAAACCTTTCTTGATTATTGCAATTTTCAACAAAATATATGGGGAACTTAAGATTTTATAGGTTTTGTCGAATTTTTTCACAAAAAAGCGAGAATGTTCTAACTTTCGTAAAATTGACGATATTTTGATAAATAATTCTTCATAAGTGCAGATTCAATTAATGTTTTTTGATATTGACAATCCGAATAGCGCTTTGGAATTTATGGATTTTTTAAATTGTCCTCGAAAATTGACATTATTGGATTAACTTTTGCAAAATATGAGATAGCGAGCTGAAATTTTGTATGTAAATGTAATAATAATTAGTGATGCCAAATGCATAATTTAGTGAAGATCAGTAGATGCGTTCGGATTACATAAAATTTTAATATTTCGTTATTATTTCTTGACGACTAAAATTTCGCTATACTTAAGTTTTACAAATTTATACAAAACAAGAATGCAGAGTAAAACCTTGCATATTGCTTCCTCATTGTTTTTAATGCTATAATTTTTTTACCATCATATATTTTTACTATAATAATATTTAAAAATATATATATATTTTTAAAATATTTAATATAATTTAATAATATTTAAAAATATATATATATTATATAAATATTTAATATAATTTAATAATATTTAAAAAAATATATATATATATATATTTTAAATATTATACAGCAATAATGAGAAAATAATATACAAAATTTTACTTCGCAACAGTTTTTTTTTTTTTTTTTTTTTTTTAACTTTCATCTATACGTACCTAATTGATGATAATTGTTTAAACCGAAGACGTGAATTTCTTCTTTGCCATAAATCTTGGCGAAAGTGCAATAGGATCCGGCCCAAATATCCTCAACCCTGAGATTTCTCGATCGATTGAAGAGAACCAAACTGGGCGTAAGAAGTGGCAAAACCCCACGACGGCTGTGACGGTCAACGCTTCGAGAGCAAATTCTGCCCAGCTGTCCCTGCTCTGCACAACCGCAGGTATACACACGGCCTGCGTCTGTAAGGAACACCAGGTGATCGGATCCTGATGCTATTTTCACAACGCTGTGACCAGGCAACATTTGTACCGGTGTACGTTCGTTTCCCTTTGCCGTTAGTCCCATATTTCCATGGGAATCCTGAGAAAAGAAGGAAAATTAAAACCTACTTTTTCTACATTTTAAGGGTGTTCGGGCGTTATTAAGAAAATTAAAACCTTCCATATTTTATATATTTTAAGGATGTTCGGGCGTTATTAAGAAAATTAAAACCTTCCATATTTTCTATATTTTCAGGATGTTCAGGCGTTACTAAGAAAATTAAAAGCTTTCATATTTTCTATATTTTAAGGATGTTCGGGCGTTATTAAGAAAATTAAAAGCTTTCATATTTTCTATATTTTAAGGATGTTCGGGCGTTATTAAGAAAATTAAATCCTTCCATATTTTCTATATTTTAAGGATGTTCGGGCGTTATTAAGAAAATTAAAACCTTCCATATTTTCTATATTTTAAGGATATTCGGGCGTTATTAAGAAAATTAAAACCTTCCATATTTTCTATATTTTAAGGATGTTCGGGCGTTATTAAGAAAATTAAAACCTTCCATATTTTCTATATTTTAAGGATGTTCGGGCGTTATTAAGAAAATTAAAACCTTCGATATTTTCTATATTTTAAGGATGTTCGGGCGTTATTAAGAAAATTAAAAGCTTTCATATTTTCTATATTTTAAGGATGTTCGGGCGTTATTAAGAAAATTAAATCCTTCCATATTTTCTATATTTTAAGGACGTTCGGACGTTATTAAGAAAACTTAAACCTTCCATATTTTCTATATTGTAAGGATATTCGGGCGTTATTAAGAAAATTAAAACCTTCAATATTTTCTATATTTTAAGGATGTTCGGGCGTTATTAAGAAAATTAAAATCTTTCATATTTTCTATATTTTAAGGATGTTCGGGCGTTATTAAGAAAATTAAAACCCTCCATATTTTCTATATTTTAAGGATGTTCGGGCGTTATTAAGAAAATTAAAACCTTCCATATTTTCTATATCTTAAGGATGTTCGGGCGTTATTTTTAAGAAACTATTTCTAAAATTTAGCTCCTTAATGCGTATCTATACAAATATTATTCGAAACATCTTTGTGAATTTTTATTTTTTAATTCTTGAAAAATTGGACGAAATCCGAATTTCTATCAGGAATGAAAATATCGTGAAAAAATCACTTTCTAAATTCTTACGTGAAGACATTTCAATTTCACAAAATAAAAATTTAGAAAAATTAAATAACAATTAATTCTAAGAAAATACAAAGGTATCTTACTTTTTTATTTTATGGAATTCAAATGTCTTTTCACGTAAAAATCTGGAAAGTTATTTTTTCACTATTTTTTTATTCAAAGGTGTTCGAAATAGCCATTAGTCCCATATTTCAATTTTAATCATCTTCATTTGAAGAAAAAAAAAGGAAAAAAAAAAGAAAAAAGAAAAAAAAAAGTTACATTCACGGATGATATGTCGACAATTTTTTTTCCCATCAATTTGTTAATAACATTTTAGAATCATTATTATATAAAATCAATATTTTCAGTATGCAAGATTTGTAAAAGATTTTAATCCCATCGAAAAGTGTTTGAAATTTTCTCTGAATCTCACGTTTGGCGAGACTGTATCGCTCCAACATCCTTAAATAATGTATTTAATTACTAATTACCGATCCATTAATTAAATAATGTATTTATTACTCCTTAAGGGGATGCTGAAAGTAGATTTTTTTTACCGACTTTGGTCGGTAAAAAGTTTCGGTTTCGTAGTTTACAAACTACGTTGTTAATATATTACAAATATGTTTCAAATTGTACAGGATTATAATATCAACATAAGCGCATCGGCGTCCGCTCGAATTTTGGATGAAAACACTTGAAAAATAAAGAAAATCGTAATTTTGTAAACCTACCAATAACCAATATGGTCGCTCGAACTTTCAACACCACCTATTTCGTCCTATATAAACATTTCTAGACATCACATTCAAAAGAAGAGCGTGGACGCCGATTCTATGAGGTTCTTCGCATTTTTTAAGACTGTTGGATTGGCGATACCACAAAAGAAGCGCACGTAGTTTGTAAAGTACGTTTACGCAGTTTGTTCGCGATCAGAGTAGGTAGAGAAGAGCGTCAATGAAGTTTCCCCATTAGGACACAGGTGGCGCCGACGTAGTCTGTTTACTTTTGAAAAATCTCCGAGCCTTTGCAACGCGAACGTAGTATACACTATATATGGATTTGGCTTGTGTATTTGACATTCTGATGGTTTTGGAATATTCAGCAATCATCACAGAATTGACGTCCGTTCTGATTTTACATATCTAATTTCCAGAAACAATTATATCTAACAGCAAAGATCTGTTGCCATATCGTGTGCGGCCATATTGAATTTTGGGAGATTCAGTATCTTTTGCCAAAAGTAAACAGACTACGTCCGCGCCATCTGTATCATAATCGAGAAACTTACCGACCAAAGTCGATGAAAAAATCTACTCCAGCATCCCCTTAACAATTCTTATGTGAAAAAACAAACCCTGAAGGAACCCCATGCGAAAACTCGTCCATCTTCCAGTAGAGCAGCGCTGTGCGAATCCCCTGCAGTTATTTGTACCGCTTTGCCATCGAGTTTAACGAGGCCCGGAACAGTTTCGGAATCCTCGACTGAAGTATCTCGACCAAGTGCACCTTCGTCGTTGCAGCCGAAAGTCAAAATAGTTCCAGCTTTCGTCAAGCACACGCTGTGCATTCCACCGGCGGCTATGCTCACAATATCGTTACATTCTGGGATCGGTGCTGGTCGTTTCTTCTCCATATCTTTCTCATCGGGTCCAAGACCCAATTGACCCACGTCTCCTTGCCCAACGGCGAGAACATAGCCCGCATTTTTAACGCGTCTTAGATCGGGCGTTAAAGTTATCTCTGAAACAGAGTGTCCTCCATTTTTGACTCTTCTCTGATCCGCCTTTACAGTTATCTCTGAAACAGCATAATTTTCATTTTATAGTATTACTAAATAATTCCAACATTTAAAAAAAAATTTTATTTATATCAAAATTGTCGTTTTTAATTTATTTCTTAATTGAGAAATAATAATAATAGTATTGGTAATACAATATTTTGATTTAATAATCATCCTCGTAAAAAAAAATGTTGTATTCTTCATTAAAATTAATTTTTATGAGTTATCACTGCAAATTGTTTTGAAATGTAGCAAAGTATTTAAAAAATATAATTGTTATCTATGAAATAGCATAATTTTCAGTATACTATTATTAAATTGTTTTGAATTTTTCAAAAATTGTCAATTTAAATCAAAATTGTCACTTTTTAAATTACATTTAGTCTAGAACTTCTTAATTAAGAAATAATAATAATAGTATCGGTAATACAATATTTTGATTTAATAATCATCTATAAAAAATAATTTTTTATTCATTATAAAAATTAATTGTTGAGTTATCACTGCAAATTGTTTTGAAATATAGCAAAGTATTTTAAAAATATAATCGTTATCTATGAAATAGCATAATTTTCAGTATACTATTATTAAATAGTTTCAAATTTTTTTTAAATTGTCAATTTATTTCAAAATTGTCACTTTTTTATTACGTTTAGTGTAGAACTTCTTAATTAAGAAATAAAAATAATAGTATTGGTAATACAATATTTTGATTTAATAATCATTCTAATAAAAAAAACATTTTTAATTCTAATAAAGAGAAATATAGCAAAAGATTTTAAAAAAACATAATCGTTATCTTTTAAACAGCATAATTTTTAGTATAATATTATTAAATGCTTCTCAAATTTATTTAAATTTTCTATTTATATCAACAAGTAAACAAAGCTAAGTAAATAAAAAATGCGAATACATTTTTGGGCCCGACCTACATTACAAATTTTCATATTTCCGAATATAAGAATCTACCGATTAAAGATGTACGTTTCAATTTTAATCATCATTGAAATGCATAAAAAAATTTCCAAAAACCCCAAGAACAAAAAATGTATTGAAGCCATTAATTTTAATCGATTTATGGATTACTCAATTTAAGTCAACACTCGTAAGGATTCGACATAATCCTGACCTACATTTAGACTCTACATAACTATAAAATAAAATATTGATTAAACATTGAAATTTCCTGAACATTTGCTATTTTTATTGCGAATAAAAGGCGTAAATAACATTTGGATAAACAAAATGCCAAAATTTACAGTTAACATAACGAAATTAACATAAAATTCGACCCTGACCTACATTTTGATTCTACGTAGGTACAAAAAATATCGATCAAACATTCAAATTTACGCAATATTTGCTATTTAGATTGCAAATTAAAGTCGTAAAATAATAATTTCATAAACCAAATGTCGAAAAATAAAATATTGATTAAACATTGAAATTTCCTCAATATTTGCTATTTTTATTGCGAATAAAAGGCGTAAATAACATTTGGATAAACAAAATGCCAAAATTTACGTTGTTAACGTAACATAACAAAATTAACATAAAATTCGACCCTGACCTACATTTTGATTCTACGTAGGTGCAAAAAATATCGATCAAACATTCAAATTTACGCGATAGTTGCTATTTAGATTGCGAATTATAGTTGTAAAATAATAATTTCATAAACCGAATGTCGAAAAATAAAATATTGATTAAACATTGAAATTTCCTCAATATTTGCTATTTTTATTGCGAACAAAAGGTGTAAATAACATTTGGATAAACAAAATGCCGAAATGAACGTTGTTAACATAATATAACAAAATTAACATAAAATTCGACCCTGACCTACATTTTGATTCTACGTAGTTACAAAAAATATCGATCAAACATTCAAATTTACACAATAGTCGCTATTTAGATTGCGAATTAAAGTCGTAAAATAATAATTTCATAAACCAAATGTCGAAAAATAAAATATTGATTAAACATTGAAATTTCCTCAATATTTGCTATTTTTATTGCGAACAAAAGGCGTAAATAACATTTGGATGAACAAAATGCCGAAATTAATGTTGTTAACATAACAGAACGAAATTAACATAAAATTCGACCCTGACCTACATTTTGACTCTACGTAGTTACAAAAAATATCGATCAAACATTCAAATTTACGCAATAGTTGCTATTTAGATTGCGAATTATAGTTGTAAAATAATAATTTCATAAACAAAATGTTGAGAAATAAAATATTGATTAAACATTGAAATTTCCTCAATATTTGCTATTTTTATTGCGAACAAAAGGCGTAAATAACATTTGGCTAAACAAAATGCCAAAATTAACATTGTTAACGTAACATAACGAAATTAACATAAAATTCGACCCTGACCTACATTTTGATTCTACGTAGTTACAAAAAATATCGATCAAACATTCAAATTTACGCAATAGTCGCTATTTAGATTGCGAATTATAGTTGTAAAATAATAATTTCATAAACCGAATGTCGAAAAATAAAATATTGATTAAAAATTGAAATTTCCTCAATATTTGCTATTTTTATTGCGAACAAAAGGCGTAAATAACATTTGGCTAAACAAAATGCCGAAATTAACGTTGTTAACGTAACATAATGAAATTAACATAAAATTTGACCCTGACCTACATTTTGATTCTACGTAGGTACAAAAAATATCGATCAAACATTCAAATTTACGCAATAGTCGCTATTTAGATTGCGAATTATAGTTGTAAAATAATAATTTCATAAACCGAATGTCGAAAAATAAAATATTGATTAAACATTGAAATTTCCTCAATATTTGCTATTTTTATTGTGAACAAAAGGCGTAAGTAACATTTGGCTAAACAAAATGCCGAAATTAATGTTGTTAACATAACATAACGAAATTAACATAAAATTCGACCCTGACCTACATTTTGATTCTACGTAGTTACAAAAAATATCGATCAAATATTCAAATTTACGCGATAGTTGCTATTTAGATTGCGAATTAAAGTCGTAAAATAATAATTTTATAAACCAAATGCCGAAAATTGCGTTGATCGAAAATTACAACCAATGGGAATGTGAATAGCTAAAAGTTAACCTCAAAATGCAAACATCGCGATCTATTTTTGGAGCAACTTTGCGATGGGCTGAGTGAATTTTGCGGAGTAAATTATCGAGAAAATTGAGTGAAATTATGTTTAAAAACTCTTACCTTCTTTTCTTTTTATGACCTTGGCTGGTGTGACGCCTTTAGCTGGAGCTGATGCGGTACGTTTAGCTCCTTTTCTCGCCGGCACTGAAAACACACCATCGAGATTACCCGATTATTTAATTTTCCACGATAAATCGTTTGTTCGATCAACAGTAACATAGAAATTACAACGTTTTGCTGTATTTATTTACACCGTTTATTTTGCATGTACTTACTCATTTATATTCGTTGTTGACGTGGTTAGAGTGTAGGTAACTCGAGAAAAAACCGACAACGTGTGTCTTTGGCGCCAAAAGTTGTGTGTGGCTCGTCTACGAATATTCGTGACGGTTAGGGAAACTTTGCCGGGCGGTAAATAAACCTAGCGGCGAAAATTTGCAACATTTCCTTGGGATTTTTATTTAGACTTCGAAATTGTGACATTCAATAGTCGCGAAATTTCTGTTTATGCTAAGTATTTGAGAGATTATTTTTCGTTCTTTATTTTGGAATTAGTTTCGGAGTGAGTTTTTTTTTAATTTGCAAGTATTTCGGTGAATTGAGAATGTTTCATTCAATAGTTTGGGTTGCATGAGTTTGGACCAATCACAGGCTTTCTTTTGGGACGTCATTTCCGCTTTTGCCGGTAAGAAGTTCAGATGGGGCCGTGAAGATGGCGCCACTGTCGGAAATTTTGGGCGGGAAAATAGCGTAGCTGTGAAAAATTGTTACATTTGCTTATGATTTCTATTTAGCCTTCTAATTTCAGACATTCAAATGTCGCGAAATTTCTGTTTATGCTAATTATTTGAGAGATTATTTTTCGTTCTTTATTTTGGAATTAGTTTCGGAGTGAGTTTTTTTTTAATTTGCAAGTATTTCGTTGAATTGAGAATGTTTCATTCAATAGTTTGGGTTGCATGAGTTTGGACCAATCACAGGCTTTCTTTTGGGACGTCATTTCCGCTTTTGCCGGTAAGAAGTTCAGATGGGGCCGTGAAGATGGCGCCACTGTCGGAAATTTTGGGCGGGGAAATAGCGTAGCTGTGAAAAATCGCTACATTTGCTTGCGATTTCTATTTCGCCTTCGAATTTCGGACATTCAAAAGTCGCGGAATTTCTTTCTATGCTAATTATTTGAGATTATTTTTAGTTCATTATTTTGGAGTTAGTTTCCGAGTGGGTTTTTTTTTAATTTGCAGGTATTTCGGTGAATTGAGAATGTTTCATTCAATAGTTTACGCTGCATGAGTTTGGAGCAATCACAGACTATCTTTTGGGACGTCATTTCCGCTTTTGCCGGTAAGAAGTTCAGGTGGAGGCGCGAAGATGGCGCCACTGTCGGAAATTTTGGGCGGGAAAATAGCATAGCTATGAAAAATCGCTACATTTGCTTGCGATTTCTATTCAGCCTTCGAATTTCGGACATTCAAAAGTCGCGGAATTTCTTTCTATGCTAATTATTTGAGAGTATTTTTAGTTCATTATTTTGGAGTTAGTTTCCGAGTGGGTTTTTTTTTAATTTGCAGGTATTTCGGTGAATTGAGAATGTTTCATTCAATAGTTTACGCTGCATAAGTTTGGACCAATTACAGGCTTTCTTCTGGGACGTCATTTACGCTTTTGCCGGTAAGAAGTTCAGGTGGGGGCGCGAAGATGGCGCCACTGTCAAAAAATTTTGGCGGGAAAATAACGTAGCTATGAAAAATCGCTACATTTGCTTGCGATTTCTATTTAGCCTTCGAATTTCGGACATTCAAAAATCGCGGAATTTCTTTCTATGCTAATTATTTGAGATTATTTTTAGTTCATTATTTTGGAGTTAGTTTCCGAGTGGGTTTTTTTTTAATTTGCAGGTATTTCGGTGAATTGAGAATGTTTAATTCAATAGTTTGGGTTGCATGAATTTGAACCAATCACAGGCTTCCTTTTCGGACGTCATTTCAGCTTTTGCCGGTAAGAAGTTCAGGTGGGAGCGCGAAGATGGCGCCACTGTCGGATATTTTGGGCGGGAAAATCGCGTAGCTGTGAAAAATTGCTACATTTGCTTGCGATTTCTACTTAGTCTTCGAATTTCGGAAGTTCAATAGTCGCGAAATTTCTGTTTATGATAATTATTTGAGAGATTTTTTTTCGTTCATTATTTTGGAATTAGTTTCCGAGTGGGTTTTTTTTTTTAATTTGCAAGTATTTAATAGTTTACGCTGCATGAGTTTGGACCAATCACAGGCTTTCTTCTGGGACGTCATTTCCGCTTTTACCGGTAAGAAGTTCAGGTGGGGACGCGAAGATGGCGCCACTGTCGGAAATTTTGGGCGGGAAAATAGCATAGCTATGAAAAATCGCTACATTTGCTTGCGATTTCTATTCAGCCTTCGAATTTCTGATATTCAAAAGTCGCAAAATTTCTTTCTATACTAATTATTATTATTATTACTTTCAGAGTGGAATTTTTCTAAATTTGCAAGTATTTCTATGAATTGAAAATGTTTCGGTTAACTTTACACTGCGTGAGTTTGAACGAGCGTCTTCTGGGACGTCAATTCCGCTTTTGCCGGTAAGAAGTTCAGGTGGGGGCGCGAAGATGGCGCCACCGCCGCGAATTTTTGGCGGTAAGATAGCGTAGCTTTGAAATTTTTTTTCTTCAAGATATCGAATTTCGCTCTTCACTATCGTTCTCAAGTCGCATATTCTACCATAGAAAAATACCCTTTACCACTCTTTTCACCATAAATTAAAACAATGATGCAAAGCAAAATCTTGCACCTTTTTTTTACAACTTGTTAGAATAATAGTAAAAGGAAGGAAACCGGGAATATAAAAAAGCCACTGGTGACATATTTTACTTTCAGTTTGATTGAATGCCATTTTTATTCTCTAAGCGTACCAATATAAAATAGATAACAAAATTATCAATGAGTCAAACTCGGCTTGAACGTAGTATATTGCGGTGGCTTGTCCTTCCTGCTATGGGGCTTCAACGTTGCGAGACGTTCGGGTTTGAGAAACAGCTGCTCCCCCTGCACAACATTGGTTACTGGGAACTCAGAGAAAAGTTAGAATTTTAACGATAATAATAAAACTAATTTTTTTTTTTTTTTTTTTTTTTTTTTTTTTTTAATAATAACGATTACTCGTTCTAAATTTATTCATCCACGAGCATAATTCATTCGCAGTGGTGGGATAATATGGCAATGCACATTCGGGATAGAATTGTGGTCTGCACTTTAATAATAATAATAATAATAATTGTATCTTACAGAATTTTTTGTTATTGCATACAGTGGAAATTTCAGCGTTTAATCGATGCATTTTTAAGAGGGCTTGCGATTTAACGATTGATGTTGCTAATTTTTTTTTATTTCGTTATTATTTAATATAATACGTAATTTCGATTACATATAATAATGGATTTTTGAATAATAATCTAATCCGGCCCTCGCGCATTATATGCGACAGAAATATTAATATACCGATAAAAAATCTATGCAGACTTAACATTAAACGGCCAGTTTGTGTTTCAGGCCGTTAGTCATATATATATATTTATATATATTTATTTTAATTAATAATATTTCAATTATTTAACGGGAATAAAATTGAGGATACGCTCGAAAAAATTCCCTCGCTATTCCTCCCCTCTTTCTATAAATGTACGCACTATTACTATTGTTATTAAAAACTTTCAATTACTATCGTCACTGAGCGCAGTTAAAATGTTCCCACATTTATTATTTTTCGCCATTTTTGTTTTCTTTTTTGCAAAGCATTTTATTGTTTTATTTATTTTTTTCCAATTTATCAGTATTTTCAAAATTGTAATAAATAATTTTTTTGTAAATTATTCAGCAAAAATAGAGTTACAGATAATAATTTAATGTGTAATTAGTAAAAGTTAAAATACAAATTGTTAATTTAATAAATAATTCAATATCAAAATTAATTAATTATTCGCAATTTTTTATACCATATGTAATTATAATATATTTGTAACGCAAAAATGAAAAATATCATTTTTTCACGCACTTTTGTCGATTTATTTTTTAAATCTTTTTCTTTTTTTTCATCCCATATAGCGTTTGAAAAGCGATCTGAGTAATTTTCTTCTCCATTCATCAATTTTTAATTATTATATTAAATTATTTCACCAATTTTTCATTATTTTCAAACTTGCAAATAAACATTATTTATAAGCTGAGTAATTTTCTTCTCCATTCATTAATTTTCTCGATTTTTTTTTGCAATGTATCAAATTATTTCACCAATTTTTTCCTTATTTTCAAATTTCGAAAGTAAACATTATTTATAAAACTTATTTGGAAAGAATAGAAATTTATATCATAATTTAATATGTAAAATATTTATATCGTATTATAAATTCAATAAATAATATAATACACAAAATAATGAATTGTTAAAAATGAATAGCAATAATAAAAATAAAAATAGTAATCATTAAAACGTAATGAATAATTTAATATAAAAAAGTAGTTAATTACTGGTAATTAAAAAATAGTAATCATTAAAACGTAATGAATAATTTATAATAAAAAAGTAGTTAATTACTGGTAATTTTGATCTCTCGCCATTTTATAACATATAAGTAACAGTATATAATATATTTATAGCGCTTAAACCCTTTTTTTCACAATAACGTTGCGTTAGTTTTAATCTTGCGTCTTGTCGATTTTTTTCTAATATTTTTATCTTTTTTTTTTATCCCCGAAGCGAATTTTTTTGCAATATATCAAATTATTTCACCAATTTTTTATTATTTTCAAACTCGCAAATAAACATTATTTATAAAACTTATTTGGCAAGAATAGAAATTTATATCACAATTTAATATGTAAAATTTTCATATCCTATTATAAATTCAATAAATAATATAATACACAAAATAATGAATTTAAAAAAATGAATAGCAATAATAAAAATAAAACTAGCAATCATTAAAACGTAATGAATAATTTAATATAAAAAAGTAGTTAATTACTGGTAATTTTGATCTCTCGCCATTTTATAACATATAAGTAACAGTATATAATATAATTATAGCGCTTAAACCCTTTTTTTCACAATAACGTTGCGTTAGTTTTAATCTTGCGTCTTGTCGAATTTTTTCTAATATTTTTATCTTTTTTTTTATCCCCGAAGCGAATTTTTTTGCAATATATCAAATTAAATTCGCAAATAAACATTATTTATAAAACTTATTTGGCAAGAATAGAAATTTATATCATAATTTAATATGTAAAATTTTTATATCATATTGTAAATTCAATAAATAATATAATACACAAAATAATGAATTATTAAAAATGAATAGCAATAATAAAAATAAAAATAGCAATCATTAAAACGTAATGAATAATTTAATATAAAAAAGTAGTTAATTACTGGTAATTTTGATCTCTCGCCATTTTATAACATATAAGTAACAGTATATAATATATTTATAGCGCTTAAACCCTTTTTTTCACAATAACGTTGCGTTAGTTTTAATCTTGCGTCTTGTCGAATTTTTTCTAATATTTTTATCTTTTTTTTTATCCCCGAAGCGAATTTTTTTGCAATATATCAAATTAAACTCGCAAATAAACATTATTTATAAAACTTATTTGGCAAGAATAGAAATTTATATCATAATTTAATATGTAGAATTTTTATATCATATTGTAAATTCAATAAATAATATAACACACAAAATAATGAATTGTTGAAAATGAATAGCAATAATAAAAATAAAAATAAAAATAAAATAAAATAAAAAATAGTAATCATTAAAACGTAATGAATAATAATTTAATATAAAAAAGTAGTTAATTACTGGTAATTTTGATCTCTCGCCATTTTATAACATATAAGTAACAGTATATAATATATTTATAGCGCTTAAACCCTCTTTCACAATAACGTTGCGTTAGTTTTAATCCTGCGTCTTGTCGAATTTTTTCTAATATTTTTTGTTGTTTTTTAGCCCCGCAGCGATTGAAAAACGATCTGAGCATCCCACCTACTTTCCTGAATTGATAGAAGAAGGGTGCGAAGAGAGAAGGAGAGGGAAGAAGGGCGATCGGTGGGATTTTGCAAGAATAACATGCTTCAAGTAATATATAACTATATATGTCTACTTGGCGTGACGTCCGCATCTATCATTCGATTCTAGAGGGGCGGAGGGGTCATATTTATCGGCAGGGGTTGCGTTTCGCCATCCACGAGCCCTTTCCAACTCTCCGCCGCGGAAGTGCAAACGGGTGATGATAAACGTGCGTGACAGCCACACTCGCGAGCGCATACACATCGAGAGCCCGCAGAGAGGGCTTGTCGGGAGGATGAAGCGAACCGAGAACGCAAATCTCACTACATGTTGGCTGTGATATTCGCTGTCTGCATAAACCACGATATATTCCTGCTTTTCCCAAATTTTGACATCATTCAGAGAATTATAAAAATATACAACACATTATGAAGACGATTTTTTAATTAACAGGACAACTAAACATAAATAATAAGTAATATTATAAATATACAAGACTTTATAAAGAGGCTTTTTGAATTAACACGACAACTAAACATAAATAATAAGTAATATTATAAATATACAAGACTTTATAAAGAGGCTTTTTGAATTAACAGGACAACTAAACATAAATAATAAGAATATTATGGTATGGAAATAATCACGAAATATTTTTGAAATATCGAACATAAGAAATTTTCCAATAATATATCAGATTTTTTCTTATTTTAATAAATAATATTATAAATATACAACAGTTTATAGAGAGGGTTTTTGAATTAACAGGACAACTTAACATAAATAATAATAATAATAATATTATGGTATGGAAATAACCACGGAATTTTAAAAAAATATCGAACACGAGTAATTTTGTAATAATATATCAGAATAAAAAAAAAAGTAATATTGCCGTGTAGCACAAAATTTTTTCGAAAATATTATAGAATATTGTAGTATTCAGAGAATATTTTGAAATAACAAAGATGAGAAAATGTTGCACCAATATTCTAATAATATATCAGATTTAAAAAAAATAAGTAATATTATAAATGTACAACAGTTTATAGAGAGGATTTTTTAATTAAGAGGACAACTAAACATAAATAATAATAATAAATAATAAGAATATTATGGTATGGAAATATTTACGGAATATTTTTGAAATATCGAACATAAGAAATTTTGCAATAATATATCAGTTTTTTTTTTTTTTTAATAAGTAATATTATAAATATACAACAGTTTATAGAGAGGGTTTTTGAATTAACAAGACAACTAAACATAAATAATAAAAATATTATGGTATGGAAATATTCACGGAATATTTTTGAAATATCGAACATGGGAAATTTTGTAATAATATATCAGAATTTTTTAAAAATTTAAATAACTTATATTGTCTTGTAGCATAAAATTTTTTCGAAAATATCATAGAATATTATAGTATATTTCAGAATATTTTGAAATAGCAAAGATGAGAAAATGTTGCAGAAATTTTGCAATAATATATCAGATTTTTGAAAAAATTAACAGAACAACTAAACATAAATAATAAGAATATTATAGAATGAAAATATTCACGGAATATTTTTGAAATATCAAACATAAGAAATTTTGCAATAACATATCAAATTTTTTTTTTTAATAAGTAATATTATAAATGTACAACAGTTTATAGAGAAGGTTTTTGAATTAACAGGACAACTAAACGTAAATAATAATAATAAATAATAAGAATATTATGGTATGGAAATAATCACGGAATATTTTTTAAATATCGAAAATGAGAAATTTTGCAATAATATATCAGAATAAAAAAAAAATAATATTGCCGTGTAGCACGAAAATACTTAAAAAATATTATAGGATTATAGCAGTATTCAAAGAATATTTTGAAATAGAAAAAAGGCTTTTTAACAAATAATTAATATTATCTTGTGGCACAAAAATATTTAGAAAATATAGAATTATGGCAATATCCACAAAAAAAAATTTTCCGAAAAATATAAACTCACAATTTTTAATATTTTCTCTAATTATCCGGTATTTGATTGTCCCATCTTTTTTTTTTGCATGCAGAATTAACTTCGCGATAAGAAAATTTGCAATAAATTTAAAAAAATATACATATTGAAAAAATTTCTGCAGAATTTTCCAAATTTTCTGTGCTATAAAAAAATGTAAACTTATTATTAAAAATTTCGTAATTCGTAACAAAAGCTCTACGATCGATCTAAGATTTTTTTTCTGGAAACTATAAATTCACTATTTTTAATATTTTCATAAATTATCTGATTATTTGATTGTCAGTATTTATTTCAACCGTTTAAATTTTTTTCATGCAGACAGCGAATATTTATGAGTAAATTGGTAGGTACAGAGCATCGTTGACAGGGTAGGTAGGTTGGGTGTCTAAACCTGGGGTTTTACGGGCTTTTAATAAACTCATCACTGATGCAATCCTCTAGTAAATCTTTTTGGAGAAATTTTTCGTCTCCATTTTTTGATTTATTATTTTCTGTTTTTTTTTTTTTTTTTTTTTTTTTTTGTTGCCACAACTTATCTGACCTGCAGCGTGTACTGTGGTCCATGAACGGGCGTTGGCTGACTGGGATGATGATGCCTCTGATAGTGAGATTGTGGATGGGGCTCGTGCTGATAACAATCCTGCGGATATTGAGTGGCTACGGGCTTCAATACGTGATTGTTGTGTCGTTTCTCTTGCACAAATTGTTGAGCCGCACGCTCCATCGTATCGACTCCAGGTAAACGGGGATCTTCGATCATAGCGTTCGAAGCTTTTGTGCTGTTTGACAATAAAAAATAAATTATTATCAATGCCTGAGCTGAATTCCAGCTGAATTTTTGCCCTGACATCCTTCAATTATATTGACAATTTTTTTATCATTAAGTATTTTGAAAAAGAATAAATACGTATTTTTTTTGTTTAGCGGTACGACCAATATTTCCGACAGACGAATTTTTGGAAAACAATTGAATTTCGTTAAAGATATTGAAATTTTGAGAAAAATTCAATTGATGTAAAAAATTCAATTTTTATAGAAAATTCAGTTTTTATAGAAAATTCAATTTTAATGGAGAATTCAATTTTAATGGAGAATTCAATTTTGACAGAAGATTCAATTTTTATAGAAAATTCAATTTTTATAGAAAATTCAATTTTTATAGAAAATTCAATTTTTATAGAAAATTCAATTTTTACTGAAAATTCAGTTCTTACAGAAAGTTCAATTTTTACAGACAATTCAATTTTTACAGAAAATTCAAGTTTTACAGAAAATTCAATTTTTACAGAAGATTCAATTTTTACAGAAGATTCAATTTTTACAGAAGATTCAATTTTGATAGAAGATTCAATTTTGACAGAAGATTCAATTTTTATAGAAAATTCAATTTTTACAGAAAATTCAATTTTTACAGAAAATTCAATTTTTACAGAAAATTCAATTTTTATAGAAGATTCAATTTTTACAGAAAATTCAATTTTTTACAGAAAATTCAATTTTTTACAGAAAATTCAATTTTTTACAGAAAATTCAATTTTTTACAAAAAATTCAATTTTTTACAGAAAATTCAATTTTTTACAGAAAATTCAATTTTTTACAGAAAATTCAATTTTTTACAGAAAATTCAATTTTTACAGAAAATTCAATTTTTACAGAAAATTCAATTTTGACAAATGATTCAATTTTGACAGAAGATTCAATTTTTACAGAAAATTCAATTTTTATAGAAAATTCAATTTTTACAGAAAATTCAATTTTTACAGAAAATTCAATTTTTACAGAAAATTCAATTTTTACAGAAAATTCAATTTTTACAGAAAATTCAATTTTTACAGAAAATTCAATTTTTACAGAAAATTCAATTTTTACAGAAAATTCAATTTTTACATAAAATTCAATTTTTACAGAAAATTCAATTTTTACAGAAAATTCAATTTTTACAGAAAATTCAATTTTTACAGAAAATTCAATTTTTTACAGAAAATTCAATGTTTACAGAAAGTTCAATTTTTACAGTAGATTCAATTTTTATAGAAAATTCAATTTTTATAGAAAATTCAATTTTCATAGAAAATTCAATTTTTATAGAAGATTCAATTTTTACAGAAAATTCAATTTTTTACAGAAAATTCAATTTTTACAGAAAATTCAATTTTTACAGAAAATTCAATTTTTATAGAAAATTCAATTTTTATAGAAAATTCAATTTTGACAGATGATTAAATTTTGACAGAAGATTCAATTTTTACAGAAAATTCCATTTTTACAGAGAATTCAATTTTGCAGAAAATTCAATTTTTACAGAAAATTTAATTTTGACAGATGATTCAATTTTGACAGAAGATTCAATTTTTATAGAAACTTCAATTTTCGTAGAAAATTCAATTTTGACAGAAGATTCAATTTTTGTAGAAACTTCAATTATCATAGAAAATTCAATTTTCATAGAAAATTCAATTTTCATAGAAAATTCAATTTTCATAGAAAATTCAATTTTCATAGAAAATTCAATTTTCATAGAAAATTCAATTTTCATAGAAAATTCAATTTTCATAGAAAATTCAATTTTCATAGAAAATTCAATTTTCATAGAAAATTCAATTTTCATAGAAAATTCAATTTTCATAGAAAATTCAATTTTCATAGAAAATTCAATTTTCATAGAAAATTCTTTCATAGAAAATTTTCATAGAAAATTTTCATAGAAAATTCTATTTTCATAGAAAATTCAATTTTTCGGTATTTATATTTCGATCCGAAAAATTACGTCAAAATTATTTATATAAATTACCAGTGAACTTGCTGAAGTGTTGGACCGGTGTTTCTCGGAACGCAGCATCGATCCGAGCGAAGAAAACATACGAAACCCATGATCAAGATTGAGAGGACGGTGAAACCAGCTACGGCTCCGATCACGAGGGGTATCTACACAAAATAAACAAATTTTCATTTTTTATTATCACAATAATGATTATTTCATTTTTCTTATTTTCAGAGTTATCAAATGAATTATTGTTTCAACAATATCACGTTAATCGGTTGAATTCAATTTAATCCCATTTATTTAAATTATATTTAATTAGTTGATTCGTTTATTAATTGAAAAATTAATCGTTTTAAGAATTTGCTCTACCCAACGTTAAAAAAATAATTTGCATACCATCTTTTTGCTCTCTGCATTGCGAAAGCATTCATGTAAAAAAAATTACATTTGCCACTCTCAGAAATTAATTGAAAAATAAATTACGCATTTGCTGTAATATTGAGTTGGAACTAATTATTTCGCTTAAAATAGTATGTGTAAAAAGCCTTCGGTTGCGCAAATATGATTTCGTTCTAACATTGTTTTATGCAATTAATAATTCATGTTTCACATGATAATAAAATAATGGCTTGAATGCACTTTATGGATGAACAATTAATTCCCATATTCCACATCAATAAATACGCTCTCAAAAATTCCTACGTTTGCATTTTGGAGCACAGCATCACTGTGAATTATTATACAAATGTACGCAATAAAAACAAAATTGTAATTTCTGCATGTTCAACAGAAATTTAACACTAAAATATTAAGATTTGTTATTTTCATTTAACGAAATATTTTTTATCATTATAAAAAAATAAACAATATCTAATCTCTGTCAATTAATTTCGTCCCTTTTAACTTAACACATAAAAATGCGTAAATTTTTCATATTTCATCTGTCTTTTTGACTTTCGATAAAAATATAAGTAAATTTGCCAAATTCTGTCCAATTAAAATACTGAAAGATTCGAAAACTTTTGCACAATTATTTACTACAATTATTTACATTTAATCGTTATTTGACTTTAGATAAAAATATAAATAAATTTGCCAGATTCTGTCCAATTAAAATACTGAAAGATTCGAAAACTTTTGCACAATTATTTACTACAATTATTTACATTTAATCGTTATTTGACTTTAGATAAAAATATAAGTAAATTTGCCAGATTCTGTGGAATTAAAATACTGAAAGATTCAAAAACTTTTGCACAATTATTTACTACAATTATTTACATTTAATCGTTATTTGACTTTAGATAAAAATATAAGTAAATTTGCCAGATTCTGTCCAATTAAAATACTGAAAGATTCGAAAACTTTTGCATAATTATTTACCACAATTATTTACATTTAATCGTTATTTGACTTTAGATAAAAATATAAATAAATTTGCCAGATTCTGTGGAATTAAAATACTGAAAGATTCGAAAACTTTTGCACAATTATTTACTACAATTATTTACATTTAATCGTTATTTGACTTTAGATAAAAATATAAGTAAATTTGCCAGATTCTGTCCAATTAAAATACTGAAAAATTCGAAAACTTTTGCACAATTATTTACTACAATTATTTACATTTAATCGTTATTTGACTTTAGATTAAAATATAAGTAAATTTGCCAGATTCTGTCCAATTAAAATACTGAAAGATTCGAAAACTTTTGCACAATTATTTACTACAATTATTTACATTTAATCGTTATTTGACTTTAGATAAAAATATAAGTAAATTTGCCAGATTCTGTCCAATTAAAATACTGAAAGATACGAAAACTTTTGCACAATTATTTACTACAATTATTTACATTTAATCGTTATTTGACTTTAGATAAAAATATAAATAAATTTGCCAGATTCTGTCCAATTAAAATACTGAAAGATTCGAAAACTTTTGCACAATTATTTACTACAATTATTTACATTTAATCGTTATTTGACTTTAGATAAAAATATAAATAAATTTGCCAGATTCTGTCCAATTAAAATACTGAAAGATTCGAAAACTTTTGCACAATTATTTACTACAATTATTTACGTTTAATCGTTATTTGACTTTAGATAAAAATATAAGTAAATTTGCCAGATTCTGTCCAATTAAAATACTGAAAGATTCGAAAACTTTTGCACAATTATTTACTACAATTATTTACATTTAATCGTTATTTGACTTTAGATAAAAATATAAATAAATTTACCAGATTCTGTCCAATTAAAATACTGAAAGATTCGAAAACTTTTGCACAATTATTTACTACAATTATTTACGTTTAATCGTTATTTGACTTTAGATAAAAATATAAGTAAATTTGCCAGATTCTGTCCAATTAAAATACTGAAAGATTCGAAAACTTTTGCACAATTATTTACTACAATTATTTACATTTAATCGTTATTTGACTTTAGATAAAAATATAAATAAATTTGCCAGATTCTGTCCAATTAAAATACTGAAAGATTCGAAAACTTTTGCACAATTATTTACTACAATTATTTACATTTAATCGTTATTTGACTTTAGATAAAAATATAAATTAATTTGCCAGATTCTGTGGAATTAAAATACTGAAAGATTCAAAAACTTTTGCACAATTATTTACTACAATTATTTACATTTAATCGTTATTTGACTTTAGATAAAAATATAAGTAAATTTGCCAGATTCTGTCCAATTAAAATACTGAAAGATTCGAAAAATTTTGCACAATTATTTACTACAATTATTTACATTTAATCGTTATTTGACTTAAGATAAAAATATAAGTAAATTTGCCAGATTCTGTCCAATTAAAATACTGAAAGATTCGAAAAATTTTGCACAATTATTTACTACAATTATTTACATTTAATCGTTATTTGACTTAAGATAAAAATATAAGTAAATTTGCCAGATTCTGTCCAATTAAAATACTGAAAGATTCGAAAACTTTTGCACAATTATTTACTACAATTATTTACATTTAATCGTTATTTGACTTTAGATTAAAATATAAGTAAATTTGCCAGATTCTGTCCAATTAAAATACTGAAAGATTCGAAAACTTTTGCACAATTATTTACTACAATTATTTACATTTAATCGTTATTTGACTTTAGATAAAAATATAAATAAATTTGCCAGATTCTGTGGAATTAAAATACTGAAAGATTCGAAAACTTTTGCACAATTATTTACTACAATTATTTACATTTAATCGTTATTTGACTTTAGATAAAAATATAAGTAAATTTGCCAGATTCTGTCCAATTAAAATACTGAAAGATTCGAAAACTTTTGCACAATTATTTACTACAATTATTTACATTTAATCGTTATTTGACTTTAGATAAAAATATAAATAAATTTGCCAGATTCTGTCCAATTAAAATACTGAAAGATTCGAAAACTTTTGCACAATTATTTACTACAATTATTTACATTTAATCGTTATTTGACTTTAGATTAAAATATAAGTAAATTTGCCAGATTCTGTCCAATTAAAATACTGAAAGATTCGAAAACTTTTGCACAATTATTTACTACAATTATTTACATTTAATCGTTATTTGACTTTAGATAAAAATATAAATAAATTTGCCAGATTCTGTGGAATTAAAATACTGAAAGATTCAAAAACTTTTGCACAATTATTTACTACAATTATTTACATTTAATCGTTATTGATATTCAAAAAAAAATTTAGCACGATTAAAGTAATTCTGTTTTATGTTCACCTGAGCAGGTTCGTCGACTCGTAGCATAAGAGCGCGTCGATCGCTGCCATGATCGTTTTCAACAATCACGTAATACAGTCTTTGGTCCTCTTTGACAGTGTGAGTAAATTCGAGAATGGCAATATAACAGTCTTCGGAAGCGAGCTCGAGATCAAGTGCGCGATAACGTGACTCAAGTACTTCGCCCGCGTGCAGTCTTGTGCTTCCCCATTCCCAGGCAACGAGACGGGGTTTCGGATCGGAACACAATCTTATCTCTAATCTGGCGGGACTTCCTTCCGTCGTCGAGACAACGATTTTTTCGTTGCTAGTAGGTTTAATCACCTGCAAGGAGAAACACTCTTAAGATAAGTATCTGTTAATTTTTTTTTTTCACTTAAATTTTTTTTTAATAATTGTAACAATTTTCACTTCTTTTTTGCATTCTTATAGAAATTGTTACAATTATTAAAAAAGTTAATTATTACAATTATTTAAAAAATTTAAGTGAAAAAAAAAATTGTTAACTTTTTTAATAATTGTAATAATTTTCACTTCTTTTTTGCATTCTTATAGAGAATGCAAAAAAGAAGGGAAAATATTAAAATTATAAAAAAAATTTAAGTGAAAAAAAAAAATTAACTTTTTTAATAATTGTAATAATTTTCACTTCTTTTTTGCATTCTCTATAAGAATGCAAAAAAGTGAAAATTATTTTCACTTCTTTTTTGCATTCTCTATAAGAATGCAAAAAAGTGAAAATTATTTTCACTTCTTTTTTGCATTCTTTATAAGAATGCAAAAATAATTTTAACAAAATAATTACAATTTTCTATAAGAATGCAAAAAAGAAGTGAAAATTATTACGATTTGAATAAACTCACTTAAAGAATTTAAGTGAAAAAAAAAAAAATAACTTTTTTAATAATTGTAATAATTTTCACTTCTTTTCAAATTATAAAAAAATTATTAATTAATATAATCAAATTATTAAAAAAAATTCACTTAAATTTTTTTTATAATTTGAATAATTTTATCTTCTTTTTGCATTCTTATGTAAAATCCAAAAAAAAGTGAAAAAGAAGTGAAAATTATTACAATTATTTAAAAAGTTAATTATTAAATTTATTTCTTATAGAGAATGCAAAAAAGAAGTTTGAATTTCCTGACATGAAAATCTCGAATAAAAAAATATGTATAATTTTAATAATCAACTTTTTTTAAATATTGTAATAATTTTAACTTTTTTATTGCATTCTTATAGAGAATGCAAAAAGAAGTGAAAATTATTACAATTATTAAAAAAGTTAATTATTAAAATTATATTCAAAAAAAATTTTATTCGAGATTTTCATGTCAGGAAATTCAGAATGTTTCGAAACGTCAATAAAAGTGGTTTAGAAAAAAATGTATGTATGTGAGTCATACAATTAATTTTTCTATAGTTTGTAAGCATAATAATGCAAATTCTATGAAATTTTGAGAAAAATCGGAATGGTCTGTCTCAACGGAAAAAAAAAAATTATTACTTGAATTTGTCGAAAAATGGCGGAAATTTTTTTTTTCAGCGGCTATGGAAATTTTTTTTAAATTAAAAAGTTCAGGTAAAAACTTAAATTTTATACGAGAACATATTTTTTGTATGATTCTGTTCTATTCTATTCTATTCCATTCCATTCCATTCCATTCCATTCCATTTCATTCCATTCCATTCCATTCCATTTCATTCCATTCCATTCCATTCCATTCCATTCTATTCTATTCCATTCCATTCCGTTCCATTCCATTCCATTCCATTCCATTCCATTCTATTCTATTCCATTCTATTCTATTCTATTCTATTCCATTGTATTCCATTCCATTCTATTCCATTCTATTCCATTCTATTCCATTCTATTCCATTCTATTCCACTCTATTCCATTCTATTCCATTCTATTCCATTCTATTCCACTCTATTCCATTCTATTCCATTCTATTCCATTCTATTCCATTCTATTCCATTCTATTCCATTCTATTCCATTCTATTCCATTCTATTCCATTCTATTCCATTCTATTCCATTCTATTCCATTCTATTCCATTCTATTCCATTCTATTCCATTCTATTCCATTCTATTCCATTCTATTCCATTCTATTCCATTCTATTCCATTCTATTCCATTCTATTCCATTCTATTCCATTCTATTCCATTCTATTCCATTCTATTCCATTCTATTCCATTCTATTCCATTCTATTCCATTCTATTCCATTCTATTCCATTCTATTCCATTCTATTCCATTCTATTCCATTCTATTCCATTCTATTCCATTCTATTCCATTCTATTCCATTCTATTCCATTCTATTCCATTCTATTCCATTCTATTCTATTCTATTCTATTCTATTCTATTCTATTCTATTCTATTCTATTCCATTCCATTCTATTCTATTCCATTCCATTCTATTCTATTCCATTCCATTCTATTCTATTCTATTCTATTCTATTCTATTCTATTCTATTCTATTCTATTCTATTCTATTCTATTCCATTCCATTCTATTCCATTCCATTCTATTCTATTCTATTCTATTCATAAAAGTGGCTTTGTGAAAAATGGAAATTAATGAGGAAGCGATGTGCAATTTTCTACTTGTTAATTTTTTTTTACATTGCTATTTATCTTACCCTTGGTGCACCTATGACTTGCAGCGATACAGGCGTACTTTTCACCTCACGTAAATTTCCATTGATTTTATTTGATGCCAGACAAATATACTGGCCTTGTTGGGCGTATGTTACGTTTGTTAATATTAAACGTTGTCCCACGCCACATTCTATTGGTGCTCTACCGTCGTTAAACACCTGAGCCCATCTGAAAAAAAATTGTCAGCTTAAAATGTCTTTCCCAAATAATGGCAATTATTATAATGGACACAGTGAATTTTTTTTTAAATTTCTCTACTTTTGATAGAAATTTTTTTTCCTCTATGAGAATGGATAATTTATAACATTTTTACAGAGAAAGAATAAAAATAAAGAAATATCGTGTCACTATAAAAAATTGCTGAATGTGTAAATAATTTTTTGATGAAGAAAATAAATATTGTGGAGTAAAATTTGACACACTAATTACAAATTTTTATTGTCCAACAGGATTTTAAATTGTTGCTTCTCTTTTCAGAGAAAATTTAGTTTTTGTCAATAATCTAGTACAAAATTTTGAACTATTATTAAATATTTCTTAGGATTGAATTTGACGCGAATTGGACGGAGGATTTAAAATTTAGATTTAAGTCAAGTATTTTTTATTTTCTGAAAAATGTTTCTTCGCGCTCTAATTCGTAGAGATGCTGAAATTTTTATATAAATATAATATAATATAAATTAATATAAATAGACTAACATTTTTAAAAATTATAAAAGAGACAATTAAAAAAAATAATAATAATTAATAATATCGTGATATCGATTACGTACCTGTATTCAGCTGATGGCATCGCATCTGCATGACATTCGAACGAAGCTCCTGAGTATAAAAGCGCCGTAGATAAACGATCCGGTCCAACAGACATAATTTTCGGTGGATCTTGCAAAAATGAATAAAAATAATTAATTTCAATGAATATACGATTTTACTTTTATTTCAATAATTTTTTGTCTCATTTGACTAACAATATAAAATTAACAAGAACAATATTTATATTTCTAATTCTATTATTTATTAATAGAAATTAATAAATAAATTATTAATTTTTATTAATAAATAATCGGATCAGAAATATAAAATTAATAAAGACGTATTTAGTTTAATGATTTTTAATAATTTTAGTCTTGTTTGCAAAGTGTTATAATTATAGCTATTATAGCTATTAAATAAATAAAATCGTATTTGATGGGAACTCGCAGTAAATAAAAATAATTAATTTCAATGCACATACCATTTTACTTTTATTTTAATAATTTTTTGTCGCATTTGACTAGCAATATAAAATTAACAAGAAAAATATTTATATTTCTAACCCAATTATTTATTGATAATAAATAATATTTGCCTATTATTTATTAATAAAAATTAATAAATAATAGGTTTAGAAATATAAATATTTTTCTTGTTAATTTTATATTGCTAGTCAAATGGGACAAAAAATTATTTAAATAAAAGTAAAATGGTATGTTCATTGAAATGAATTATTTTGATTAATTTATTAATTTTTATTAATAATAGGGTCAGAAATATAAAATTAATAAAGACGTATTTAGTCTAATAATTTGTAATAATTTTAGTTACGTTTGAAAAATGTGAGTTATAGTTATAGCTATTATATAAATAAAAGCGAATTTGGTGGAAACTCACAGTTAACAGAAATTAATAAATAAATTATTAATTTTTATTAATAAATAATCGGATCAGAAATATAAAATTAATAAAGACGTATTTAGTTTAATGATTTTGAATAATTTTAGTCTTGTTTGCAAAGTGTTATAATTATAGCTATTATAGCTATTAAATAAATAAAATCGTATTTGATGGGAACTCGCAGTAAATAAAAATAATTAATTTAAATGAACATACCATTTTACTTTTATTTAAATAATTTTTTGTCTCATTTGACTAGCAATATAAAATTAACAAGAAAAATATTTATATTTCTAACCCAATTATTTATTGATAATAAATAATATTTGCCTATTATTTATTAATAAAAATTAATAAATAATAGGTTTAGAAATATAAATATTTTTCTTGTTAATTTCATATTGCTAGTCAAATGAGACAAAAAATTATTTAAATAAAATTAAAATGGTATGTTCATTGAAATGAATTATTTTGATTAATTTATTAATTTTTATTAATAATAGGGTCAGAAATATAAAATTAATAAAGACGTATTTAGTCTAATAATTTGTAATAATTTTAGTTACGTTTGAAAAATGTGAGTTATAGTTATAGCTATTATATAAATAAAAGCGAATTTGGTGGAAACTCACAGTTAACAGAAATTAATAAATAAATTATTAATTTTTATTAATAAATAATCGGATCAGAAATATAAAATTAATAAAGACGTATTTAGTTTAATGATTTTGAATAATTTTAGTCTTGTTTGCAAAGTGTTATAATTATAGCTATTATAGCTATTAAATAAATAAAATCGTATTTGATGGGAACTCGCAGTAAATAAAAATAATTAATTTAAATGAACATACCATTTTACTTTTATTTAAATAATTTTTTGTCTCATTTGACTAGCAATATAAAATTAACAAGAAAAATATTTATATTTCTAACCCAATTATTTATTGATAATAAATAATATTTGCCTATTATTTATTAATAAAAATTAATAAATAATAGGTTTAGAAATATAAATATTTTTCTTGTTAATTTTATATTGCTAGTCAAATGAGACAAAAAATTATTTAAATAAAAGTAAAATGGTATGTTCATTGAAATGAATTATTTTGATTAATTTATTAATTTTTATTAATAATAGGGTCAGAAATATAAAATTAATAAAGACGTATTTAGTCTAATAATTTGTAATAATTTTAGTTACGTTTGAAAAATGTGAGTTATAGTTATAGCTATTATATAAATAAAAGCGAATTTGGTGGAAACTCACAGTTAACAGTAATCTCAGTGGATACAGGATCGCTCTCTCCCTCGGTATTTGAGGCAATGCAGATATAAACAGCAGCGTGATTTCTGAATATCGGTGAGAACTTGAGAGTTTCCCCGATATTCGCAACCTCCATCGTGATATCCGAGCCTTTTGTTCGCTTCCACAGTATCGATGCCGTTGGATTTGCGTCGGCCACGCATCTGATTTCCAGATGATCACGGCCTTCTTCCAGTTGACCATTAGGCGTTCCCACTAGGTGCGTTTTTGGTGCATCTAAACGGCATAAAAATAAAAAATGTATTTAAAAAAATTTAACTAAAAAAAAATTTTAACCAAATATATATATATTTTTTTTTCATTTCTCTCTGTAGCAAATTTATTTCGGAGCTAAAAACAAATGTATACGGATTTTCGGACAGCAATAATAAGAACATTAAGAAAGATCTTTAAAAAATTAAGGGGAATTTTGAAAACAATTCAATTTTCATGGAAAATTCAATTTTCATGGAAAATTCAATTTTCTGTAAAAATTGAATTTTCTGTAAAAATTGAATTTTCTATAAAATTTGAATTTTCTGTAAAAATTGAATTTTCTATAAAATTTGAATTTTCTGTAAAAATTGAATTTTCTATGTAATTTCAATTCAATTTTATTCAATTTCTAAAATATTCTAAAATAATATAATATAATATTCTAATATAATATAATATAATATTATTATATAATATTATTATATGTAATATTATAATATTATATAATATTATTATAATATAATATTATAATATAATATAATATTCTAAAATATTCAATTTTCATGGAAAATTCAATTTTTCTGTAAAAATTCAATTTTCTATGTAAATTGAATTTTCCATGAAAATTTGTTAATGTGAAAAATTAGTACGTTTTTAATTATTATTATTTTTAAATATGAATTTTCTATAAAATTTGAATTTTCTGTAAAAATTGAATTTTCTATAAAAATTGAATTTTCTATAAAATTTGAATTTTCTGTAAAAATTGAATTTTCTATAAAATTTGAATTTTCTGTAAAAATTGAATTTTTTATGTAAATTCAATTTTCCATGAAAATAATAATAATTAAAAACGTACTAATTTTTCATTAGGGTAAAAAAAAAATAATAATAGATTAATTAAACGACGATCTCCTTTTTTCATTTCTTGGTTTGATAAATGTATTTTAAACTAAACGAAAGTTTGTATATCTTTGCGTACTAAAATAATACGAGTAGTACAATTTTTACTGGAATTAAAAAAAATAATAATACACACATAAGAAATTAAAAACGATTAAAAAAATATATAGAAATCAGTCCATATAATCTGAATTAAAAAATAGACAAATAGAATGAACATAATTTGAAGATTCTACAAAAATTGCTTCAAAGAATCTATAGATCATATGGTATTATTATTATTATTATAAAAAAAATTATAAAAAAATAATTTATTCGAAAATAAAATAAAATCCAAATGGCATTGTATCAATTTTAATAGCGTGAAGCTCTTAAGATTTCTAAGTGAATCGAGTATTCGAAAGTTGAAATTTAGCTTGAATTTATTGATGATTTTTCTGATAAAATCGTAGAAAAGTGGAAATGTCCATTTGACGAAATTGAAGCAATTTGGCTGAATATTTTTTTTTTTTTTTTTTTTTTTTTTTTTTCGCTGTTGCGTGGAATAAAAGCCTCGAGGCTATATCCGCGTTGTGGGACTCCACAGAAATTCGCGAGAATAACGAAATAGTCCAGTTTTATATAGTAACTCAATCTCGTATGTCGGTAGGCCAATTAATTTTTTTTTTTTTTTTTTTTTTTTTTTTTGCCCCGAGGCTAACGTTTAAAAACGTGGCTGATGGAAGTATATAGTCCGCAGCAATGCGAGAACTTATACGCGGGAGGAAGCGCTTCACTGAATGAAAAAGAGAGCGGCTACGTCGGTGGATAGTTTTGGCGATTGCGGGACGTTGCGGAAATTCGCGGTGCACGGAAATACGTCGGTGCTAACGCTGGGCTCGTATATACCTTGCGCAGCTGTCCATTTCACGTAACAATGATTTCAAAATACGCGCGAACGAACACCCGCTGACCCATTCACAATTTGAGCTCCATTCTCTATTACCCGTGCGCACCTAACTATCCGTTTGCTCGGCCTGGCTCAGCTCATTCGCACTCCACGGTTCCGAGCTTAACCGTCAAGCTCCCGGAGCTTTGGGAATTTTATTCTGCAGCACATGTTTTGACGTTCAATGCTTCCCGTGTCATGTTGCTCAATTTATTAATAGATTTTTAAGCCTTTTTCATGTTTTTCATTTTCACCTTTTGTCATATGTGACATTTGTTCATTGACATGTATGACTGTATATATTGTGCTATTTGCTTCCTCATGGGGAAAGCTTTGTTTTTGTGGAAATTTTTTTGTTTCGGATTTTACAGTCTTGTTAATCAAAATAGTCTGAAATATCGAGAAAGCGGGTTTAAAATAAAGGGGTTTGGGAAAAAAAAGCCGGGGTAAATAATAGTCGATGGAAAAAATAGCCAGGGAAAAAGTAGCCCTGAAAAAAAGCCCTGGAAAAAAAGTCCTGGAACCTGGGAAAAACAGCCCTGAAAAAAATAGCCCTGGAAAAAATAGTCCTGGAATACAATAACCCTGAAAAATAATCCCTGAAAAAAAAGCCCTGGAAAAAATTGCTCTGGAAAAAAATAGCCCTGGAAAAATAGCCCTGGAAAAAATAGCCCTGGAAAAAAATAGCCCTGAAAAAAATAGCCCTGGAAAAAATAGTCCTGGAATACAATAACCCTGAAAAATAATCCCTGAAAAAAAGCCCTGGAAAAAATTGCTCTGGAAAAAAATAGCCCTGGAAAAATAGCCCTGGAAAAAAAAGCCCTGGAAAAAATAGCCCTGGAAAAAATAGCCCTGGAAAAAAAAGCCCTGGAAAAAAATAACCCTGGAAAAAATAGCCCTGGAAAAAATAGCCCTGGAAAAATAGTCCTGGAAAAAATAGCCCTGGAAAAAAAGCCCTGGAAAAAATAGCCCTGAACAAAAGCCCTGAAAAAAATAGCACTGAAAAAATAGAGCTGGCAAAAATAGCCCTGGAAAATAATAGCCCTGGAAAAAATAGCCCTGGAAAAAATAGTCCTGGAAAAAATAGCCCTGGAAAAAAAAAGCCCTGGAAAAAATAGCCCTGGAAAAAATAGTCCTGGAAAACAATTGCCCTGGAAAAAATGCCCTGGATAAAATAGCTCTGGAAAAAAATAGCCCTGGAAAAAATAGCCCTGGAAAAAATAGCCCTGGAAAAAATAGCCCTGAAAAAAATAGCCCTGGAAAAAAATAACCCTGGAAAAAATAGCCCTGGAAAAAATAGTCCTGGAAAAAATAGCCCTGGAAAAAAAGCCCTGGAAAAAATAGCCCTGGAAAAAATAGCCCTGGAAAAAATAGCCCTGGATTAAATAGCACTGGAAAAAATAGCCCTGGAAAATAATAACCCTGAAAAAAATAGCCCTGGAAAAAATAGTCCTGGAAAACAATTGCCCTGGAAAAAATAGCTCTAGAAAAAAGGAACTCTGGACAAAAATAACCCTGGAAAACAATAGCTCTAGAAAAAAATAACTCTGGACAAAAATAGCCCTGGAAAAATTAGTCGACCGAAAAATGTAGTTATATAAATTATTGTTTTATTTGTGTTGCCCCAAAAAGTATTGCAGTATCCTCTTTTACGACGATGAATTTTTCCAAGCCAGTTTTGTAACAAAAATGAGAGTTGGAATGAAATGAAGAGAGTAGGAATAGAGAATTCGCTTTGACCACGAGAATTCCGGCGTTAGGCAAGGTATTATTCGCTGGAACGCTTTTTCAAGCCTTTTCGATTAACGAAGCGATTTTCAACAAGTATTTTCCAAGCGCGTGCTAAGGTCTGGCTTGATCGCGCGGAATTCACTGCCACTACTTTGCCTCTGGGAAGAATGAAGAAGAGGGTGGCATGTTTTTACTCTTGGTCTCAAGAAGCCGATTAAATCTTTCGCAGTGGTAATTATATTGTGTAAAGGAATACTAGGAAGGAGCAGAAATAAAACTTCGCTTTCTCCGTTGTGATCCATCTTGTAAAGGTAAATTGAAGAAATTCCTTTTGCCTTTTGCGCTTATTCGCAAGTTTCTTTTGTAGATGCTGTTATTGTTGAAGCGTGGACTGTAATAACGAAAAGGGGATGATTTACGTTGAAAGCTAAACCGGAAATGCTTTGAGCAATTTCAAGTTAAATAAACTATCTCTGTATATTCAAATGTTGTAATAAATTTAAACTTTTTTTTGTTCGAGTTTAACTATTTAAAAAATACTTTATTCTTTTAAGGGCATAGAAAAACAATTTTGAATTCACTAATATTTTTTTTTTACTAACTTAACAACATTTTGTTCACATTATTATTAGCCAAAACTAATATTCATTTTTTTAATCAATATTTTCAGTGTCACAAATTTCTTAATTTCTAATTTTTAAATGCATCTTTTTGAATTTCAATAAATCCTGTATTTTAATTTCGTAAAATAAAAATTCATAGACAATTTAAAATTTTTTCGCTTGTCTATAATTTCTTAACATCCAATTCTTTACTACACATTTAATTTAATATTGACACAGCTCATATTAATATACCCTTAAAAAAAAATCCCGCATTTCAAATAACGTGTAATTTTTCCAAAAATTTAATTTAGAAAATAGTCCAACACAATTGTTATTTCTTCTTTGTCACCTAAAAATGTATTTGTGCGTTTAAGGGTCAGCAAATTTGAAACTGCAGTGGAGCGTATAAAATCACAGTAGGAAATTGACTAGAATCTTTGATCTCCAGAATATACATATTTAGGGAGAGCAAATAGTTTGCTGGTCGTGATCAAACGTAGCAACTAAAGTTCGGTGCTGCGTTTGATACTTACCTTCGATGGGTCAATAGTGCGGAGCAATATTCCGGGAAGGAGATACTCACATTTTACATCAAAGCGAACTTCAGTGCTGCTGGACATGGTAGGAGTTGAATAGGCCGGATGTATAGCAACGCATCGAATAGGATAACCGTATCGTGCACGTTGTGCAAGAATGTCGCAGACGCTTTTGGTCGACCATGTCCTTGGATTATCAATCTCCGTTGCATTTACTTGAGGCCTCAGGGGCCTAACTTCGGTTTCTCCGATATACCTGCAAGAAGGATTCAAATTAGCATTTCCAATCGTGGCTTTAGAATAGTCCGATACATATACCCAGTAAACACGGTTATGTTACAGCAATGTTACAGCAATGTAACAGCAATGTAACCCAATGTAACATCATTTGTAATTTACATGTAACTTACATGTAAGTTATTATTTCCCATTCAACAATGTTACCATGTTATGTAACATGCGTTACGTAACCGTTACATTTCAGTTATGTTGCCCGCATGTTGCACAATGTAACCGCAATTTAACGGCAAAATCATCTGTAACTTGCATGTAAGTTATTATTTGCCACTTAACAATGTTACCGTGTTATGAAATATGCGTTACATAACCGTTACAATTCAGTTATGTTGCCTGTACGGTGCGTAATGTAACTGCTATCTTGCACAATGTAACCGCAATTTAGCAGCAACATCACCTGTAACTTACATGTAAGTTATTATTTCCCACTTAACAATGTTACCATGTTATGTAATATGCGTTACATAACCGTTACAATTCAGTTATATTGCACAATGTAACCGCAATTGAAAAGCAACATCACCTGTAACTTATATGTAAGTTATTATTTTCCACTTAACAATGTTACCATGTTATGTAATATGTGTTACATAACCGTTACAATTCAGTTATGTTGCCTGTACGGTGCGTAATGTAACTGCTATGTTGCACAATGTAACCGCAATTTAATAGCAACATCACCTGTAACTTACATGTAAGGTACTATTTCCCACTTAACAATGTTACCATGTTATGTAATATGCGTTACATAACCGTTACAATTCAGTTATGTTGCCCATACGGTGCGTAATGTAACTGCTATGTTGCACAATGTAACGGCAATTTAACAGCAACATCACCTGTAACTTATATGTAAGTTATTATTTTCCACTTAACAATGTTACCATGTTATGTAATATGCGTTACATAACCGTTACAATTCAGTTCTGTTGCCCATACGGTGCGTAATGTAACTGCTATGTTGCACAATGTAACGGCAATTTAACAGCAACATCACCTGTAACTTACATGTAAGTTATTATTTCCCACTTAACAATGTTACCATGTTATGTAATATGCGTTACATAACCGTTACAATTCAGTTATATTGCCTGTACGGTGTGTAATGTAACTGCTATGTTGCACAATGTAACCGCAATTTAACAGCAACATCACCTGTAACTTACATGTAAGTTATTATTTCCCACTTAACAATGTTACCATGTTATGTAATATGCGTTACATAACCGTTACAATTCAGTTATGTTGCCCATACGGTGCGTAATGTAACTGCTATGTTGCACAATGTAACGGCAATTTAACAGCAACATCACTTGTAACTTACATGTAAGTTATTATTTCCCACTTAACAATGTTACCATGTTATGTAATATGCGTTACATAACCGTTACAATTCAGTTATGTTGCCTGTACGGTGCGTAATGTAACTGCTATGTTGCACAATGTAACCGCAATTTAACAGTAACATCACCTGTAACTTACATGTAAGTTATTATTTCCCACTTAACAATGTTACCATGTTATGTACTATGCGTTACATAACCGTTACAATTCAGTTGTGTTGCCTGTACGGTGCGTAATGTAACTGCTATGTTGCACAATGTAACAGCAATTTAACAGCAACAACACCTGTAACTTACATGTAAGTTATTATTTCCCACTTAACAATGTTACCATGTTATGTAATATGCGTTACATAACCGTTACAATTCAGTTATGTTGCCCATACGGTGCGTAATGTAACTGCTATGTTGCACAATGTAACCGAAATTTAACAGCAACATCACCTGTAACTTACATGTAAGTTATTATTTCCCACTTAACAATGTTACCATGTTATGTAATATGCGTTACATAACCGTTACAATTCAGTTATGTTGCCTGTACGGTGCGTAATGTAACTGCTATGTTGCACAATGTAACAACAATTTAAGAGCAATATCACCTGTAACTTACATGTAAGTTATTATTTCCCACTTAACAATGTTACCATGTTATGTAATATGCGTTACATAACCGTTACAATTCAGTTATGTTGCCTGTACGGTGCGTAATGTAACTGCTATGTTGCACAATGTAACAGCAATTTAACAGCAACATCACCTGTAACTTACATGTAAGTTATTATTTCCCACTTAACAATGTTACCATGTTATGTAATATGCGTTACATAACCGTTACAATTCAGTTATGTTGCCTGTACGCTGCGTAATGTAACTGCTATGTTGCACAATGTAACTGCAATTTAACAGCAACATCACCTGTAACTTACATGTAAGTTATTATTTCCCACTTAACAATGTTACCATGTTATGTAATATGCGTTACATAACCATTACAATTCAGTTATGTTGCATGTACGGTGCGTAATGTAACTGCTATGTTGCACAATGTAACCGCAATTTAACAGCAACATCACCTGTAACTTACATGTAAGTTACTATTTCCCACTTAACAATGTTACCACGTTATGTAATATGCGTTACATAACCGTTACAATTCAGTTATGTTGCCTGTACGGTGTGTAATGTAACTGCTATGTTGCACAATGTAACAACAATTTAACAGCAACATCACCTGTAACTTACATGTAAGTTATTATTTCCCACTTAACAATGTTACCATGTTATGTAATATGCGTTACATAACCGTTACAATTCAGTTATGTTGCCCATACGGTGCGTAATGTAACTGCTATGTTGCACAATGTAACGGCAATTTAACAGCAACATCACCTGTAACTTACATGTAAGTTATTATTTCCCACTTAACAATGTTACCATGTTATGTACTATGCGTTACATAACCGTTACAATTCAGTTATGTTGCCTGTACGGTGCGTAATGTAACTGCTATCTAATCTAATGTAACCGCAATTTAGCAGCAACATCACCTGTAACTTACATGTAAGTTATTATTTCCCACTTAACAATGTTACCATGTTATGTAATATGCGTTACATAACCGTTACAATTCAGTTATGTTGCCCATACGGTGCGTAATGTAACTGCTATGTTGCACAATGTAACCGCAATTTAACAGCAACATCACCTGTAACTTCCATGTACGTTATTATTTCCCACTTATCAATGTTACCATGTTATGTAATATGCGTTACATAACCGTTACAATTCAGTTATATTGCCTGTACGGTGCGTAATGTGACTGCTATGTTGCACAATGTAACAACAATTTAAGAGCAACATCACCTGTAACTTACATGTAAGTTATTATTTCCCACTTAACAATGTTACCATGTTATGTAATATGCGTTACATAACCGTTACAATTCAGTTAAAAATTAAAAAGTAAAAATTCACTTGGAATGCCCCATATATATTTTGTCAATAAATCACTAAATACTACTACTGAAATAATATAATATTAATTAAAATAATGAAATTAAAAACAATAAGTTCTCTCAGAACGATTTCTTTGTTTATCGCTTTGCCAGCTCGTCGACAATTAGAAAAACAGCAGAGCGCTTGAATAATTGCAGAAATTGTCTTGCAGTGTACGTGTATATGTGGTAGTGTTCGGTGGATAGATCCGATGCCTGGAGCGCGTTTCCTCGTGGCCCGAACGAAGGGAATGGCCACAACGAGCAGCTGCAGCGTTCCAACTGGGCCATAGCGCCAGAACAGAGTAAAAGAGACGATTTCGAACGAGTTCGATTGTCCGAGTTTCACTTATTTTCTCGACCTCGTTTCATTTTTTATTTTTTATTTTCTCTCGCTCGTGATATTCGGACTGGGATCGAAACCCATGTACGCGTTTCTGGGTGCGAGGGACCAGCGGAATCCATGCGATAGTTACAGAATGTGCGCTCGGCTTGCACGATTCACACGCTTCTGTGCTTTTGAAACAGTCGAATACCTCTATTTTCCTCTGGGCTTCGACATTGGATGTTATAATAAACTGCTGCGTTGAAACGTGAACGACAAAAATTTATTCGGGTAAACTCATTTGTAATCGGTGACTATTTTTTTTATTTTTAAAATTCATTGGAACACCATAAAATGTAAATTTAAAATTTTTCGGTTCCTTTTATAATATTTTTTTAATTATTTTATATTATTTACTCCAAGTTCGATAAATCTTTATTTCTTAAATTCATTGAAAAACCATAAAATGTAAATTTGAAATTTTTCGAAAGATCAATTTTGTCGTTTCTTTTAATAATATTTTTTAAATTATTTTATATTATTTACTCCAAGTTCGATAAATCTTTATTTCTTAAATTCATTGAAAAACCATAAAATGTAAATTTGAAATTTTTCGAAAGATCTATTTTGTCGTTTCCTTTAATAATATTTTGAAAATTATTTTATATTATTTACTCCAAGTTCGATAAATCTTTATTTCTTACATTCATTGAAAAACCATAAAATGTAAATTTGAAATTTTTCGAACGATCAATTTTGCCATTTCCTTTAATAATATTTTTAAAATTATTTTATATTATTTACTCCAAGTTCGATAAATCTTTATTTCTTAAATTCATTGAAAAACCATAAAATGTAAAATTGAAATTTTTCGAAAGATCAATTTTGTCGTTTCCTTTAATAATATTTTTTAAATTATTTTATATTATTTACTCCAAGTTCGATAAATCTTTATTTCTTAAATTCATTGAAAAACCATAAAATGTAAATTTGAAATTTTTCGAAAGATCAATTTTGTCGTTTCCTTTAATAATATTTTTTAAATTATTTTTTATTATTTACTCCAAGTTTGATAAATCTTTATTTCTTAAATTCATTGAAAAACCATAAAATGTAAATTTGAAATTTTTCGAAAGATCAATTTTGTCGATTCCTTTAATAATATTTAAAAAATTATTTTATATTATTTACTCCAAGTTCGATAAATCTTTATTTCTTAAATTCATTGATAAACCATAAAATGTAAATTTGAAATTTTTCGAAAGATCAATTTTGTCGTTTCCTTTAATAATATTTTTAAAATTATTTTATATTATTTACTCCAAGTTCGATAAATCTTTATTTCTTAAATTCATTGAAAAACCATAAAATGTAAATTTGAAATTTTTCGAAAGATCAATTTTGTCGTTTCCTTTAATAATATTTTAAAAATTATTTTATATTATTTACTCCAAGTTCGATAAATCTTTATTTCTTAAATTCATTGAAAAACCATAAAATGTAAATTTGAAATTTTTCGAAAGATCAATTTTGTTGTTTCCTTTAATAATATTTTTTAAATTGTTTTATATTATTTACTCCAAGTTTGATAAATCTTTATTTTTGAAATTTATTGAAAAACCATAAAATGTAAATTTGAAATTTTTCGAAAGATCAATTTTGTCGTTTTCTTTAATAATATTTAAAAAATTATTTTATATTATTTACTTCAAGTTTGATAAATCTTTATTTTTGAAATTCATTGAAAAACCATAAAATGTAAATTTGAAATTTTTCGAAAGATCAATTTTGTCGTTTCCTTTAATAATATTTTGAAAATTATTTTATATTATTTACTCCAAGTTCGATAAATCTTTATTTCTTAAATTTTTTGAAATACTAATTTTGTAATTTTCTTTAACTAACATAAAACAAATGTTCCCCAACTTAGTTAAATTTTGTTTATTAATACCTTTTTTTGAGAAATATTTTGGTACGCGTTAATATTTTTGGTTCCTTTTTTATTGATTAAAAAAAAATTAATAAACAGAATTTAACCAAGTTGGCTAAATATTTTCCCGGATATAAATCCTCATGGGGAGAAAGTTTAAATTTATAAATTTTGTAAAGTTCAATTTTGTCTCCAAAGATGCAGAGAAAAAAAATTGTGTAATCTTGAGATTTTTTTTCTTTCTTTATTTTTTTTTGTCAAGATATGCGCGTCGCTAGTCCGGCGCTTTTATCCACGAGCCTCTATACGAGATGCAAAATAGATCATGATTATTCATGGGACGAATTCGCGAGGGCTACGAGGTTTTCTGCGCCTTGATATCGTCGCTGCTTCTGGTTCTCGCCGTGGTTGTTATATCCATAAGATATTCGTTGGAGTAACCACCAACCCAAGCGTGAATCTTTGCAAAAGAAAAGACTAACGCGAAGAGAATGGATTTTCCTTCGTCGCTTCGTCGACTTTACGTCGACGTGGATTAAGCGTATTCGGGAAAGTTGACGAGGTCGAGCCATTCCGAACTACTGTACACGCTAAAAAAAATAAATAACTTCACTGTATTCAAGTTTAATCAAGAGCAAAGATCACTTGTACGTGAATAAGATTGCTTAAGAATTTATTAAGCCGAGTTGAAGTTACACGAGTAACATTTTTTTTTTTTTTTGTAAATGGTTTTGGTAAATGCTTTCATTTACCAAAACCATTTACCAAAACCAAAGGTTTAAAGTTTATTATGGAATATTTTAACGAGAGGGTTTATAATTATTGCAATTTGTGGAGGAAAATATTTTACGACTTTATATGATCTGTATATATATTTTTTAATTAAACATAAAAAAAAAAGAAAAGAAAAAAAAAGATACATATATATTTTTTAATTTATTGAGGTACTGCATTAATTAATTTTTTTAATTTAACCGTTTAAATTAAAATTCAACAATTTTTATATTTTTATATTTTTTGGTATTTGATTTTCGTAAATGAAAGCTTTAAAGTTGAATATAAAATATTTTAACGAGAGGGTTAAGTATTATTGTAATTTTTAAAGGCCTTCAGATGCTATTTTTTAATTTTATTTTTTTTTTAACAAAAATTCAACAATTTTTATTGAAACATTTGGAATTTTTTTAAAATTTTTTATTTTTATTGAATCACTGAGATTTTTGCAATAATTCTGGTGAACTTGGAAATGCTGGGAAATTTCAAATCGCATAAAATCGCTGTTACTAAAAGTCTCAGCTCGACGGTTAGTGGAAGTACTTAAGGGAGGTAGAGATATGCGGATATCCAGGAACTTTCGCTAGGATTAAAAAGTCGATGACGAAGACTATTTTTTAAACTCACTTAGATAGAAAAAAACGAGTTTCACTAGGTATCATTTTCCTTAATAGTAAAAGTTTGTTGTATGCACAGAAGAAATTATATTATTATACAATATTATATTAACTATAAAATATCTTAAACTCCTGAATATAAAAAAAAAAAAATTACGACGAAAAATAAATGATTTAAGCCAAAGTTCCTTTTAACCTGAACATCTGCACGATTTGTCATAATGGAAAACTAAAAATTTGCATAGATAGGAAATTTTGTTTTTTTTTAAATTATATTTTTTTCATTCATTCACATAATTTTTATTGTGCTCTTAATTTTATAAAACCTACACTCGATGATATAAAAATCTGGAAAAAGATTAATTTTGCATAATAATAATTCCAAAATTTTATCAACAAATTGAAGAAAAAGAAATTGTTTAACAAATCCCCCGGAATCCCACTTTTTAAAAAAATTCTATTCTTTATGAATATGGCTATCATTCGGCCCTCCATTTTTTTTATATAAATATTAAATATTCAACTTGGTGAACTGTCGAAAATAAAAATTTCGGATATCGCATCATTAGCTATTTTAACATTCGCAGTTTTCAAATTTCGAAATATGAGACATTGTGATTTTCATAATTCTATATTTTGAGCCCCACCCGAAAATGGATATAATATACACTAGAAGACTCCCTTAAGGGGATGCTGGAGTAGATTTTTTTTATCGACTTTGGTCGGTAAGTTTCTCGATTATGACACAGATGGCGCCTACGTAGTCTGTTTACTTTTGGCAAAAGATACTGAATCTCCCAAAATTCAATATGGCCGCCCACGATATGGCAACAGACCTTTGCTGTTAGATATAATTGTTTCTGGAAATTAGATATGTAAAATCAGACCGGACGTCAATTCTGTGATGATTGCTGAATATTCCAAAACCATCAGAATGTCAACTACACAAGCCAAGTCCATATATAGTGTATACTACGTTCGCGTTGCAAAGGCTCGGAGCTTTTTTAAAAGTAAACAGACTACGTCGGCGCCACCTGTGTCCTAATGGGGAAACTTCATTGACGCTCTTCTCGACCTCCTCTGATCGCGAACAAACTGCGTAAACATACTTTACAAACTACGTGCGCTTCTTTTGTGCTATTGCCAATCCAACAGTCTTAAAAAATGCGAAGAACCTCATAGAATCGGCGTCCACGCTCTTCTTTTGAATGTGATGTCTAGAAATGTTTATATAGGACGAAATAGGTTGTGTTGACAGTTCGAGCGGCCATATTGGTTATCGGTAGGTTTACAAAATGACGATTTTCTTTATTTTTCAAGTGTTTTCATCCAAAATTCGAGCGGACGCCGATGCGCCTATGTTGATATTATAATCCTGTGCAATTTGAAACATGTTTGTAATATATTAACAACGTAATTTGTAAACTACGAAACCGAAGCTTTTTGCCGACCAAAGTCGGTAAGTTTCTCGATTATGACACAGATGGCGCCGACGTAGTCTGTTTACTTTTGGCAAAAAATACTGAATCTCCCAAAATTCAATATGGCCGCACACGATATGGCAACAGACCTTTGCTGTTAGATATAATTGTTTCTGGAAATTAGATATGTAAAATCAGACCGGACGTCAATTCTGTGATGATTGCTGAATATTCCAAAACCATCAGAATGTCAACTACACAAGCCAAGTCCATATATAGTGTATACTACGTCCGCGTTGCAAAGGCTCGGAGCTTTTTCAAAAGTAAACAGACTACGTCGGCGCCACCTGTGTCCTAATGGGGAAACTTCATCGACGCTCTTCTCGACCTACTCCGATCGCGAACAAACTGCGTAAACTTACTTTACAAACTACGTGCGCTTCTTTAGTGCTATCGCCAATCCAACAGTCTTAAAAAATGCGGAGAACCTCATAGAATCGGCGTCCACGCTCTTCTTTTGAATGTGATGTCTAGAAATGTTTATATAGGACGAAATAGGTGGTGTTGACAGTTCGAACGGCCATATTGGTTATCGGTAGGTTTACAAAATGACGATTTTCTTTATTTTTCAAGTGTTTTCATCCGAAATTCGAGCGGACGCCGATGCGCCTATGTTGATATTATAATCCTGTGCAATTTGAAACATATTTGTAATATATTAACAACGTAGTTTGTAAACTACGAAACCGAACCTTTTTACCGACCGAAGTCGGTAAGTTTCTCGATTATGACACAGATGGCGCCGACGTAGTCTGTTTACTTTTGGCAAAAAATACTGAATCTCCCAAAATTCAATATGGCCGCACACGATATGGCAACAGACCTTTGCTGTTAGATATAACTGTTTCTGGAAATTAGATATGTAAAATCAGACCGGACGTCAATTCTGTGATGATTGCTGAATATTCCAAAACCATCAGAATGTCAACTACACAAGCCAAGTCCATATATAGTGTATACTACGTCCGCGTTGCAAAGGCTCGGAGCTTTTTCAAAAGTAAACAGACTACGTCGGCGCCACCTGTGTCCTAATGGGGAAACTTCATCGACGCTCTTCTCGACCTACTCTGATCGCGAACAAACTGCGTAAACATACTTTACAAACTACGTGCGCTTCTTTTGTGCTATCGCCAATCCAACAGTCTTAAAAAATGCGAAGAACCTCATAGAATCGGCATCCACGCTCTTCTTTTGAATGTGATGTCTAGAAATGTTTATATAGGATGAAATAGGTGGTGTTGACAGTTCGAGCGGCCATATTGATTATCGGTAGGTTTACAAAATTACGATTTCTTTATTTTTCAAGTGTTTTCATCCAAAATTCGAGCGGACGCCGATGCGCCTATGTTGATATTATAATCCTGTGCAATTTGAAACATATTTGTAATATATTAACAACGTAATTTGTAAACTACGAAACCGAAGCTTTTTGCCGACCAAAGTCGGTAAGTTTCTCGATTATGACACAGATGGCGCCGACGTAGTCTGTTTACTTTTGGCAAAAGATACTGAATCTCCCGAAATTCAATATGGCCGCCCACGATATGGCGTCAGACCTTTGCTGTTAGATATAATTGTTTCTGGAAATTAGATATGTAAAATCAGACCGGACGTCAATTCTGTGATGATTGCTGAATATTCCAAAACCATCAGAATGTCAACTACACAAGCCAAGTCCATATATAGTGTATACTACGTTCGCGTTGCAAAGGCTCGGAGCTTTTTTAAAAGTAAACAGACTACGTCGGCGCCACCTGTGTCCTAATGGGGAAACTTCATTGACGCTCTTCTCGACCTACTCCGATCGCGAACAAACTGCGTAAACGTACTTTACAAACCACGTGCGCTTCTTTTGTGCTATCGCCAATCCAACAGTCTTAAAAAATGCGAAGAACCTCATAGAATCGGCGTCCACGCTCTTCTTTTGAATGTGATGTCTAGAAATGTTTATATAGGACGAAATAGGTTGTGTTGACAGTTCGAGCGGCCATATTGGTTATCGGGAGGTTTACAAAATTACGATTTCTTTATTTTTCAAGTGTTTTCATCCGAAATTCGAGCGGACGCCGATGCGCCTATGTTGATATTATAATCCTGTGCAATTTGAAACATATTTGTAATATATTAACAACGTAGTTTGTAAACTACGAAACCGAAACCTTTTACCGACCAAAGTCGGTAAGTTTCTCGATTATGACACAGATGGCGCCGACGTAGTCTGTTTACTTTTGGCAAAAAATACTGAATCTCCCAAAATTCAATATGGCCGCCCACGATATGGCATCAGACCTTTGTCGTTAGATATAATTGTTTCTGGAAATTAGATATGTAAAATCAGACCGGACGTCAATTCTGTGATGATTGCTGAATATTCCAAAACCATCAGAATGTCAACTACACAAGCCAAGTCCATATATAGTGTATACTACGTTCGCGTTGCAAAGGCTCGGGGCTTTTTCAAAAGTAAACAGACTACGTCGGCGCCACCTGTGTCCTAATGGGGAAACTTCATTGACGCTCTTCTTGACCTACTCCGATCGCGAACAAACTGCGTAAACATACTTTACCAACTACGTGCGCTTCTTTTGTGCTATCGCCAATCCAACAGTTTTAAAAAATGCGAAGAACCTCATAGAATCGGCGTCCACGCTCTTCTTTTGAATGTGATGTCTAGAAATGTTTATATAGGACGAAATAGGTTGTGTTGACAGTTCGAGCGGCCATATTGGTTATCGGTAGATTTACAAAATTACGATTTTCTTTATTTTTCAAGTGTTTTCATCCAAAATTCGAGCGGACACCGATGCGCCATGTTGATATTATAATCCTGTGGAATTTGAAACATATTTGTAAAATATTAACAACGTAGTTTGTAAACTACGAAACCGAACCTTTTTACCGACCGAAGTCGGTAAGAAAATCTACTCCAGCATCCCCTTAAACACCTCTACGACTATTCAGTGATATTCAAGTACATATTTATAAATTCCTTAGTCAAAGGCTTGTACAGTAGAGTGAACAACATTAAATACAGCACGCTCTATATACACACACACACACATGATAGATGTAAGGAACAGTACGTGCAACAATTACCAACCATTTAATTAGAGGCGAAGGATTTCCATAGCGGGCTATGCAGGTGAGCGTTGCGATCTCACCTACTCGGGCTGTCACGTTGCTACCCGGTAGAATTACAGCGCCGGCGTACTCTATCTGTGGCCGTTGAGGGCTGACTAGAATGAGACAATTAGCGAAGATTAATTCGTAATCCCTCGTTTATCCTGGCTGGAACTCATGAGCGTGGAAACGCGATCGTTCACTCGCTTTATATACGGCCACAACAGCATGGATATATATATATAGGCACAAAATATATATATATGTATATATAGTGTATATATATATATATATATATATATATATATATATATGCGTGACGTATATGTACACTTTGTCCTATCGTCAATAAATATATATATATACATTTAATGGCGATATATATACGGGGCATTGCAGCTGAATTTTTAATGCTCTGATAATTGTTAGATAATTTTGAAATTTTTTTGTCAAATAGTATTTTGAAAAAGATAAGTCACGTATTTTTTATGGGTTTCGACAGACGAATTTTTGCAAAATTTGAAATTTTTCGATATCTATATTTTATTTCTTATATTCTGATCGCCTTCAATAATTTTGACAATTATTTATAAAAAAAAAAGTATTTTGAAAAAGAAAAGACTATAGAATTCTACTATAGAATAGAATATTTCCGACTGACAAAAATATTATTTTAGTTTTCCTCCAATTTTGTTATATGCCATTAAACAAAAAAATATCATTTTGTGTAAAAACGTCTTTTTTCAGCAAAAAAAAATTCAGCTGGAATACCCCATATACATATATATCTTACGTACATTGTTCGTCCTATCGTCGATAAATATATATATATATATATATATATATATATATATATATATATATATATATATATATAGAATATAGATATAGGACGAACAACGTGTTTGATATACCGCGTGTACGTATACGTCACGGGCGTGCGCACGTGTTCCCATCAAGATGAATCAGTGGCGTGCCAGCCAGCGACGAGGAAAGCAGAAACAGCGGCAAACAGTAGCCTCCAGGAAGCAGCCAGTGTGGTACGCCGCCGCCCATAGAGCTCAGAGCAAAGCCACGATACTATCTCTCTATACTCTATCTCCTTCTCTCCCTGTCTCCCTCCCTCTCTCTCTCTCTCTGTGTGCAACTATACGGTATACTATAATGTAGCGATGTGCCGATATCCTGGGCCCGGATCTTCCTCTTCTCTTGATGGCAATGAATAATTAATGATTTATCGACAAAGCACCCAGAGAGGTGACAACCCACAGAGGGATACAACGTACAGGCGTGATTTCTGGTGTACCTCGAGATAAAATTAACGACTGAGAAAAAAATTTAAATTTCCTTAAGAAATTATGGTCGATTAATAATTTTAGAGAAATTATTTCCTTCAGGAATTATGGTCCAATAATAATTTTAGAGAAATTGTTTCCTTCAGAAATTATGGTCCAATAATAATTTTACAGAAATTATTTCCTTAAGAAATTATGGTTCAATAATAATTTTAGAGAAATTATTTCCTTTAGGAATTATGGTCCAATAAAAATTGTAGAGAAATTATTTCCTTCAGAAATTATGGTCCAATAATAATTTTAGAGAAATTATTTTCTTAAGAAATTATGGTTCAATAATAATTTTAGAGTAATTATTTCCTTAAGAAATTATGGTCCAACAACACTTTTAGAGAAATTATTTCCTTAAGAAATTATGGTTCAATAATAATTTTAGAGAAATTATTTCCTTAAGAAATTATGGTCCGATAATAATTTTAGAAATTATTTCCTTGAGAAATTATGGTCCAATAATAATTTTAGAGAAATTATTTGCTTAAGAAATTATGGTTCAATAATAATTTTAGAGAAATTATTTCCTTAAGAAATTATGGTCCAATAATAGTTTTAGAGAAATTATTTCCTTAAGAAATTATGGTCCAATAATAATTTTAGAGAAATTATTTCCTTAAGAAATTATGGTCCAATAATAATTTCAGAGAAATTATTTCCTTGAGAAATTATAGTCTAATAATAATTTTAGAGAAATTATTTCCTTAAGAAATTATGGTCCAACAACAATTTTAGAGAAATTATTTCCTTTAGAAATTATGGTCCAATAATAATTTTAGAGAAATTATTTCCTTAAAAAATTATGGCCTAATAATAATTTTAGAGAAATTATTTCCTTAAGAAATTATGGTCCAATAATAATTTTAGAGAAATTATTTCCTTCAGAAATTATGGGCCAATAATAATTTTAGAGAAATTATTTCCTTCAGGAATTATGGTCCAATAATAATTTTAGAAATTATTTCCTTGAGAAATTATGGTCCAATAATAATTTTAGAAAATTTGTTTCCTTAACAAATTGTGGTCCAATAATAATTTTAGAGAAATTATTTCCTTAAGAAATTATGGTCCGATAATAATTTTAGAAATTATTTCCTTGAGAAATTATGGTCCAATAATAATTTTAGAGAAATTATTTGCTTAAGAAATTATGGTTCAATAATGATTTTAGAGAAATTATTTCCTTAAGAAATTATGGTCCAATAATAGTTTTAGAGAAATTATTTCCTTAAGAAATTATGGTCCAATAATAATTTTAGAGAAATTATTTCCTTAAGAAATTATGGTCCAATAATAATTTCAGAGAAATTATTTCCTTGAGAAATTATAGTCTAATAATAATTTTAGAGAAATTATTTCCTTAAGAAATTATGGTCCAACAACAATTTTAGAGAAATTATTTCCTTAAAAAATTATGGCCTAATAATAATTTTAGAGAAATTATTTCCTTAAGAAATTATGGTCCAATAATAATTTTAGATAAATTATTTCCTTCAGAAATTATGGTCCAATAATAATTTTAGAGAAATTATTTCCTTAAGAAATTATGGTCCAATAATAATTTTAGAGAAATTATTTCCACAAGAAATTATGGTCCAATAATGATTTTAGATAAATCTTTCTATTTAGATAAATATTCTAGATAAATATTTCCTTCACAAATTATGGTCCGGTAATAATTTTAGAGAAATTATTTCGACACGAAAGATTTTAGATAAAATATTTCCTTAAGAAATTATGGTACAATAATAATTTTAGAGAAATAAATAAATACCTCGGACGACGAGTCTGGCAGGTTCGGAAGTCAAAGCATCCTGAGTGGTAAAATCGCTGGCTGTGACCTGGCACTGCCAGAGTCCATCATCAAAATCGAGGGTGGCTGATCTGACCCAGAGAGAACAGTCGCCGAGATCTGGCGATCCAACCCACTCGTACTTTTTCAGGTGCATTCCGATTGGCTGAAAAAATAAATATAACAAAGGCACTCTTAAATAAACCTATTGGAGAAAATGTCACTAGTCGTTGAAAAATTGAATACGTCAGGGAATCCAAAGAACGAAGACGAAAGTGCAATTACCGAAGTGCTTCGTGTACAATACAACTCGAAGGCTGAAAGACGATTTACAGTGAGTGCTGACTACGACTTTCCCAGCAGCACTTACATTTAGTATTGACTAAAAGTATTAGCAGAGTTCAAAATCCTTTGACCGAATCTTCTATTCACTAGAATTCATTAAATGTAAGATCTGTCGAATGATAGAAGCCAACTTGCTATACATTAATTAATTATATATCACTAATTATAATTATCAATCTTATAATAAAAAAAATGACAAATGTTAATAATTAATTTTGGGCACAAATAATTTCATAAAAATTGGCGTTTATTTAAAATTCGTAACACTAACATTTATCTGAAAATTCAATACATAGCAAATCTAGATTTTTTTCAGAATTTAATAGGCTGTAAAGTCTTAAGGATGATAGCAGCTAATTTTTTTTTAGTTTAATAATATTAATAATTTTGTGACCAAGTTACGAAATAATAAAATGTATTCCAGGTATAAATTTTTTAACCCTATAGTGGCAGTACGTATATAAATATTAAAAAATATATTAAAGGGGTTAACATAACATATTTTTCATGTTATACCAAAAGCCCAAAAAAAAGTGAGATATTCATCGATGAATATCACTGATTTTATTGTAAATCCCTTCCCTTGTCAAAATCCAGGAGAATTTTCAGTCCCTCACGATAAAGGGTTAAAAATCTTCGCTGACAATTGAAATTTTTTTTTTTTCATTTAGTCATCGGATTATAAAAAAGTAACAGTTATTTTTAGACATGGATTTTTGTAAGCCTACGGCTGTAGTACGTTATACAAATATAGATATCTCTACAATCCGTCATTTCCACGCAGCAGGGATAATATTTTAGCAGGTTAAATCCTCATTAAGCGAGTAGCACTGTATCGAGGGGTCGAAAAGTATCTCGCACAATTCAACAGGAATTTCATTCCAGTCTATATCGAGTACATGCATATACAGTGCATTCGGTTCGCGTGCTTGGGATGCATGGTATATGTGTATATATGGGGTATTCCAGCTGAATTTTTCATCTTGCATAGGATCTCAAAAATTTCGTAATTTTCAACAAAATTTTTATGCACATTTATAAAAATTATTTTAAAAAGGCGTTTTTTTTTTACAAAACGATTTTTTTTGTTTAACGACAAAAAAAAATTTGAGAACAGCTAAAATAATTTTATTTATGTATACATTATGTAGATCATTACAAACTGAACAAATTTCATCCTGAACATTTTTCGTTAGAATCGTTAATTTCCAAGATAGTAAAATTTCAAAAAATATACATAGTGAAAAATTCAAATTTTTACGAATATTCGTCGGTTGGAAATATTCGGCGTAGCGGCAAACAAAAAAATACGTGTATTTTCTTTTTCAAAATACTTTTTGATAAAAAATTGTTAAAATTATTGTAGGGTATTAGAATATAAGAAAAAAATATGGGGAGCAAAAAAATCGGATTGTTATAAAAATTCGTGTGTCGGGAATATTCGTCGTAGTGCCAAACAAAAAAATACGTGTATTTTCTTTTTCAAAATACTTTTTGATAAAAAATTGTTAAAATTGTTGTAGGGGATTAGAATATAAGAAAAAAATATGGGGAGCATTAAAATCGGATTTTTATAAAAATTCGTGTGTCGAAAATATTCGTCGTAGTGGCAAACAAAAAAATACGTGTATTTTCTTTTTCAAAATACTTTTTGATAAAAAATTGTTAAAATTATTGTAGGATATTAGAATATAAGAAAAAAATATGGGGAGCAAAAAAATCGAATTTTTACAAAAATTCGTGTGTCGGAAATATTCGTCGTAGTGCTAAACAAAAAAATACGTGTATTTTCTTTTTCAAAATACTTTTTGATGAAAAATTGTTAAAATTATTGTAGGGTATTAGAATATAAGAAAAAAATATGGGTAGCAAAAAAATCGGATTTTTACAAAAATTCGTGTGTCGGAAATATTCGTCGTAGCGGGAAACAAAAAAATACGTGTATTTTCTTTTTCAAAATACTTTTTGATAAAAAATTGTTAAAATTATTGTAGCGTATTAGAATATAAGAAAAAATATGGGTAGCGAAGGAATAACATTTTTATAAAAATTCGTCTATCAGGAATATTCGTCGTAGCGACAAACAAAAAAATATGTGTGTTTTCTTTTTCAAAATACTTTTGGATAAAAAAATTGTTAAAATTATAGTAGGGTATTAGAATATAAGAAAAAAAATGGGTAGCATTAAAATCGGATTTTTATAAAAATTCGTGTGTCGGAAATATTCGTCGTAGTGGCAAACAAAAAAGTACGTGTATTTCCTTTTTCAAAATACTTTTTGATAAAAAATTGTTAAAATTATTCTAGGGTATTAGAATATAAGAAAAAAATATGGGGAGCAAAAAAATCGGATTGTTATAAAAATTCGTGTGTCGGAAATATTCGTCGTAGTGGCAAACAAAAAAAATACGTGTATTTTCTTTTTCAAAATACTTTTTGATAAAAAATTGTTAAAATTATTGTAGCGTATTAGAATCTAAGAAAAAATATGGGTAGCGAAAGAATAACATTTTTATAAAAATTCGTCTATCAGGAATATTCGTCGTAGCGACAAACAAAAAAATATGTGTATTTTCTTTTTCAAAATACTTTTTGATAAAAAATTGTTAAAATTATTGTAGGGTATTAGAATATAAGAAAAAAATATGGGGAGTAAAAAAATCGAATTTTTATAAAAATTCGTGAGTCGGAAATATTCGTCGTAGTGCCAAACAAAAAAATACGTATATTTTCTTTTTCAAAATACTTTTTGATAAAAAATTGTTAAAATTGTTGTAGGGGATTAGAATATAAGAAAAAAATATGGGGAGCATTAAAATCGGATTTTTATAAAAATTCGTGTGTCGGAAATATTCGTCGTAGCGGCAAACAAAAAAATACGTGTATTTTCTTTTTCAAAATACTTTTTGATAAAAAATTGTTAAAATTATTGTAGGATATTAGAATATAAGAAAAAAATATGGGGAGCAAAAAAATCGAATTTTTATAAAAATTCGTGTGTCGGAAATATTCGTCGTAGTGCCAAACAAAAAAATACGTGTATTTTCTTTTTCAAAATACTTTTTGATATAAAATTGTTAAAATTATTGTAGGGTATTAGAATATAAGGAAAAAAATGGGGAGCAAAAAAATCGAATTTTTATAAAAATTCGTGTGTCGAAAATATTCGTCGTAGTGGCAAACAAAAAAATACGTGTATTTTCTTTTCCAAAATACTTTTTGATAAAAAATTGTTAAAATTATTGTAGGATATTAGAATATAAGAAAAAAATATGGGGAGCAAAAAAATCGGATTTTTATAAAAATTCGTGTGTCGGAAATATTCGTCGTAGTGGCAAACAAAAAAAATACGTGTATTTTCTTTATCAAAATACTTTTTGATAAAAAATTGTTAAAATTATTGTAGGGTATTATAATATAAGAAAAAAATATGGGTAGCAAAAAAATCGAATTTTTATAAAAATTCGTGTGTCGGAAATATTCGTCGTAGTGCCAAACAAAAAAATACGTGTATTTTCTTTTTCAAAATACTTTTTGATAAAAAATTGTTAAAATTATTGTAGGATATTAGAATATAAGAAAAAAATATGGGGAGCAAAAAAATCGAATTTTTATAAAATTTCGTGTGTCGGAAATATTCGTCGTAGTGGCAAACAAAAAAAATACGTGTATTTTCTTTATCAAAATACTTTTTGATAAAAAATTGTTAAAATTATTGTAGAGTATTATAATATAAGAAAAAAATATGGATAGCAAAAAAATCGGATTTTTATAAAAATTCGTGTGTCGAAAATATTCGTCGTAGTGCCAAAAAAAAAAAATACGTGTATTTTCTTTTTCAAAATACTTTTTGATAAAATATTGTTAAAATTATTGTATTGTATTCTGTCGGAAATATTCGTCGTAGTGCCAAACAAAAAAATACGTGTATTTTCTTTTTCAAAATATTTTTTGATAAAAAATTGTTAAAATTATTGTAGGGTATTAGAATATAAGAAAAAATATGGGTAGCGAAAGAATAACATTTTTATAAAAATTCGTCTATCAGGAATATTCGTCGTAGCGACAAACAAAAAAATATGTGTGTTTTCTTTTTCAAAATACTTTTTGATAAAAAATTGTCAAAATTATTGAAGGGGAATTGCCCATATATCTCCGAATACGACGCATCATGGATACATATGTATACATGCGTCGTGTTATATATCGCATTAACATTCCCAACGTGAAAACGTAGGATACAATGGATCAACACGAGAAGAGCAGAAGCAGCAAAAGCATCCTGAGTTATATATCGAATTCTATCGGTATAACCCCATCGCCTAAACAGGAATATGGAGCGATATGTGCTCACGTATATACGGCTGCTCATGGGGAGCACCAGAGAGTCGGAGTGGCAGCGTGGGAAATGTGAGAAGTGCCGGTCGTAGCTGAAGCGAACCTCGCTCAACAAACCGTAAAAAAAATAAAAAATAAACATTTCGTGATAGTGAGAATATTGAAATTTTCAAACGACGAATATTTCTCAAATGAAGATTTAATTAACACACTATTTGAAACATAAAACTGTGATGAATTAATACGTAGAATTTGAATTTTCACATTTCTGTCATCATTTTACATTTTTAATTTTATAATCCTTTTTTTTGTTTTTTTTTTTTTAATTTTTTTAAATAAAAAAAACTAAAGGTTTTAGGTTTTATTTGTTTGCTTGGTCTTTTGTTTTATCTTCAAATGTCGGAAAAAAGTCTTTAGGTTAGATATGGAAAAAGAAATCTTCAGCTTCTGTGAAATTTTAACAAATTAACAAACAAGTTTTTTTTTTACTATGATAATAATTATTTTTGTTAATTTTTTCTCAACGTTAGATATCGAGAAAAAAAAATGCAGCATGTTCAGATATTGTGTTGCGAAATTATTTAACATTTAAAATATCATAACTCGAGATATTTTTATGGATACGACACGAGAAATTTAATCTCGTTGACGTTCGGTCGACAGATATGAGTAATTATTGTCCCATTCGATAATAATAAACTTTTTGATTGATGGATTTTTTTATTAAAAATGCGTAATACTCTGGGTTAATGTAATCCATGAATTTTTTACTCGCTTCTGTCCGCAGGGCAAAAAGACGGGAGAAGTGATTCACTGGCATGGTGCGAAAATTAGCCTATTTCTATTAGATTACCTTGACGAATTATTCTCTACATTATAATATGCGAATGATTTTTATTCAACCATTTTTCATTTACCCAATTTGCTTATTAAGGTAGTTCTGTCGGTACGCCGGTGTCATAAATCTCAGAGTCTATATGACATTAAAAAATAATCATACGCATCACTTTGACTGCCTCAATAATAATATCAAAAATAATCGAGAATCCTTCGAAATTGTCGTCATCAAATTAAAACGATTATTTGTAAATAGTTGATATGTTTAGTGCGAATTTGACTTCATTTTTACGATAATTAGGTTAGGAAACGTCATTTGGCCCGGTATCGTCCACTTTGACCTTGGTTCAATTAAATATTAATCCGGAGACTTCACCTTTTTTCATGATGCATCAATTCCTGAATGATTTGCGAATCCGTAGTACTTTTTATTTTTTCTCTATCTTTGATCTAAGTATGTTAATTTTCGATTTAAAGATCAATTTTTAGAGCCCTCCCGTAAGCGCCGTGTAAAAAGATCGATTTTCAAATTTTAATTGTAAATTCAAATAGTCGGTAAAAGCCTTCAAGATTTTGTACAAGTAAAATTGAATAGCTAAATTACAACATGTCAAAAATTCATGCATATGAGTTTGGATTGCCTTCACGACAGAACTACCTTAATTATACTCATTTTTTCAGCCGGGAGATTTTTTAAAATTTTTATAAAATTATTTTGATCAATTGTTGACAGCGACCGAGGAAAAGTACATCACGGAGCATCCAACAGAGCGTGTCTTGCAGGAAATAACATCATGAGACAGACTCGACAGGCCTATGGACGTGCGGAAGGGCGTGTAAAATCTTTGTGCTTCTCAAGAATAAAATCCAAGCAGGAGAAGCATCAGCAGGCACGAGCGTAACAAAGCAGCCTTAAAACCCGTGCACCACCGTAGAAAAGCTTCTGTCGCCGTTGATAGCGACCTTCGCGAAAAGGAGAGTGAAGTGGAAAAGCGCGGGAGGGCTGGGTGTTCACGTCATTCATTTAAGGGATTAAAATCCAGCAGGTACTAGCAGTATGCGCGCGAAGCGGTTCTCCCGCTTGGAAAGTACTTAGGGCAAGGGCCTCGGGAATGGTATATATACCAAGTGCATATAGTCATAGAGGCTGTTGGCTGGGTTGCTCGTAGTGTGGCTCACGAGTTCACTTACTTAACTGCAGGGCTATGCCCTTATTTTTCTCCTTTCCCTCTGCTTCTTCCCTTCACTGCCTCTTTTCTCTTTACTACGATTTTTTCCCTCCCTCTCGCGCCTTCTCTTTTCTACGATTTTTTCCCTCCTTCTCGCGCCTTATCTTTTCTACGATTTTTTTATTCTCCTTTCCTCCACCCCCTTTTAGGGGATGGAGGACTCTGTTGGCGTATATTCGGTTCTGTAACCCACAACAGCACCCTTCAACCCCCGACGCGGACCATTTCAAGTTTTCTCTTTCTGGAACATGTGAGGCTTTCAGGAATGAAATGCATATAGTAATGGAGGCTGTTAGGTGACTTGCAATTAGTGTCGCCTACGATTTTGCTTATTTAACTGTAGGATTATGCCCTTATTTCTTCTTTCCCTTTCCTCCTTCTCTTTCCTCCCGCTTTTCTCTTTTCTAAGATTTTTTTATTCGCCTTCCCGTCATCCTCCTTCTCGTGCCTTCTCTTTTTTACGGATTTTAAAATCCTCCCCTCCATCCTCTTTTGAGGGATGGCTTCGCCGACTCTGATCGCGTAAATTAGGTTCTGTGACCCACAATAGTACCCTCGCACTCTCGACGCCGACCAATCAAAGTTTCCTCCTTCTCAATCATATGAGGCTTTCAGGAATTAAGTGCATGTAGTTATGGAGGCTATTAGGTGACTTGCTGTTAGCGCAGCTCACGAGTTCATTTACTTAACTATAGGGCTAAGCCCTTATTTCTTCTTTCCCTCTCTTTCGTCCCTTTCCTCTTATTTTCCTGCGATTTTTTTCTTTTCCCTTTCCCTCCTTCGCTTTTCTACAAATTTCTCATTCTCCTTCTCTTGCCGTTCCTCCTCCTCATTTCTATGATTATCTCCTTCTGTGCCCCCATTTCTATGATTATCTCCTTCCATACCCTCATTTTTATGATTATCCCTTCCCTTCTTTTCATTTCTATGATTTTCTCATTCTCCGTTCCTCCATTCTCTATTAGGGGATGTTTCCCAGGATTCCTCCATCTCTATTCGCCCACCCCGTGCGTACGTTCGTTTCTGTAGCCCACTACAGTACTCTTCGAACTCCGGCGCCGACCATTCTAAGTTTACTCGCTCTTTGAAGCATGCACCTAGCCACGGAGGCTGTTGGCTGGCTTGCTGTTAGTGTGGCTCACGAGTTCACTTACGTAACTATAGAGCTATGCCCTTATGTCTCCTTTCCCTCTCTTCCCGCCCTCCCCTCCCCCTCCTCTCTCTCTTTTCTACAATCTTCTCTATCTCCCACCTTCTTTTCCTTTCCTTTCCTCTTCCTCCTCCTCTTTTCCACTATATTCTCATTCTCCTTTCCTCCTTCCTCGTTTAGGGGATGGCCCGCGGGGTTTCTCCGGCTCTGTTCGCGTACATTCGCTTCTGTAAGCCGCTACAGTACCCTTCGACCCTCGATGTCGACCCCGCTAAGTTTTCTCTCTCTCTGAATCATGCGAGGCCTTCAGGAACCACGCCGTTCGCTCGTTCCCTTTGCTCCAAGGGAGTCAGCAACAGAGACTGCCGCTCGCGCGACCAGCAATCAGCGTAATGCACCCGCAGACTCACCCCTCGACGCTCTCTGCTGCTCCCTCTGCTGTTTCCCTTTCATTCCCTCTCCTATTCCCTTCGCACTCGCACTTATCCACCCTCTTCCATACGTCCACAGGTCGCAACACACTGTACGCGTCTCGGCGCGTTCCTCTTCTTCCTGTGCGATGCCTCACCGGGAGCAAAGGTACATACCCCCCGGGCCAAAGGCCCAGATAACTCCGCCGCTATACTCCCCTTCGCTTTCTCCCTACGTGGATAGCTAGAACGTAGCAGAAACGAGGGTGTAGGCAATGGCAATTACATTGAGAGCAACGAGATAGATAGATGGATGGATCGAGAGGTAACATTGAGCTCCTGCAAGGCTTGTATGTAACTCCTTTGCCAATCGATCTCCTCCCTCTATCTCGTCTTATTCGCATCGTGATTTCTGCGCCTCGATGCAACACGACATGTATCATTTTTAGCCTCGTGTATCTTATGTATATCTATGTTGACGTTCACTTAATAATACCTGTCCCATATTTTTTTGAAATATCGACATGGAATTGCCCTGGGAACAGACAGATGATGAGGCTTGGGGTATAAAAATGTGTGGTAAGAGGATTGGAAAAGAGATGCGAGCTCCTGGCGCTCTCGTTCTCTGATACGATATGTGTTACTTTTATATGCGAATCCGCGAAAACATGCACCGGAGGAAAACGTAAACATACATAAAAATTGAGGAGAGGATTTTGTGGCCAATACACTGACGGTACCCGAGTTGACTTTTGCGTACCATTTCTTCAATTTTTCAACGACAGATTTTGCTGTTGAGAGTTATAGGCGCTTATTTAGTTAGTAAATGTGATTCATAAATATTTGAGAAAATAGGATTTTACTACATATTCTATTGCTACATATCGTCACAATATTTGAGTTTTTAAAAATAATTCGAGTTTAGAAGACCCGCAAAAAATTGTTATCTTTGTGATAAAAATCAATTACGAGACGAGGCGGATTCGAAAATTCGCAAATTCCTCAGCCACGAAATTCTTCGTTAAATAAACTTTTAATTTCAGCGTTACGCAGCAGACGTTGATGGTTATTCGCGTTGCGAAATGCTCCCCGTTCGTACGAAGGAAGGAAAGGTACACAGCCCGAGGGCCAAAAGAGCCTGATAAGAGGAGAGAATGTGGGCTTTGCAAGGGGGGATGCGAGAGGGAGGGCATCCGGCGGGCTGTTGGTGTCGAGCCCGACGAGTGCGCCCGCGATTCGGCCGCAGAGAGGCAACCCAACAGCAATCACATTGAGAGCAACGAAATAGATCGCACCAACGGGACTGCCTCGTTGCTGTTTCCCCCCTCGTTTCTGCTATGCTCTCCACTGCTTCTCTCTGCCATTGCCAAGCCTTTCCCCCTCAATCGATCTTGTTTCGAATCGCGATTCCATGCCATCCTCCTCCTCCTCTTCCTCTTCCTCCTCCTCCACCTCTTCCTCTCTTCCTGCATCGCCCAGCGTGGCACACAGAGTGCGAATCCCAACAGCCGAAGCAACTGAAGCTTTTATGTCGCTCCATGAAACTTCTCGGCAAACCTAAACCGCTATACGGCGCTTTTCTTCCTCCACTTCCTCGCATTCCTCTCCTCCACTTCTTACTCTTCTTCTTCTTCCATTTCTGCCGGTAAATCCTCCTCGTCGATGGAACAAAAAAATTCAATGTCTTATTCATGACGATGGAAGCCCGGAGTTGATTCTGGAATTTCTCTGGAGTGAAATGCCCCCACGATCTTTAGGAGAAATTCGTGGCAATCAAGAGATGTGCTCTGGTTACTTCGACGTTCGTATATTCTACAGACAAAAATACTGTGGTTAGCTATCTACGACAAAAGATAAATGAAATAGTAAAAAATAAAATGAAAGGTGGAGTTGGACAAGTCTGTACTTTTATGGATTGTGATGGAAGTGCAAGACTAAAAATCGGCTATTTTTCATCATTGTTTTATTCAATACTACATGCACTTCTTTGATTCTAATATGGCAGTGCAAATTTCCTTTTGACCCACTGCATATGTTTATTAAATGGTTTGTGGTGAAAAAATTAAATTCCAATTTGAATATTTTGACACTGAACGTACGTTTGAAGATTCATCTATAAAATTCAAAATATAAAGATGCTACCTTAATGTTTAATTCACAAGCTGGCAGCGATGCAAGACACCTGTACATTATGAAATAAAGATTTATGGTAAGTTTATTTCCATAAGAAACAGCAGGGCTTAAAAAATGTTTTAATTTTAGAATAACTGCAAATAAAATCATCTTGAAAAAGAAGGTTGAAGAAAAAAAAATGGATCAGACCATTGACTTTTTTTTCAATCCAGTAAGTACCCATTTTTTACGATTATATGGAATTTTTTTTATTATCAATTATGAACAAAATTTTGAATATCTCTTAGAAAAGAGAGAAAAGTGGTTTTTCAAACCACTCTTCTTGACATTTTATACCAATTTGGGTAAACTGATATGAAAATCCGGAAAACCATTTTTTTCACAAACATAATGTTATGTAAATTAATAAACAAATTGAGTAAATGAAAAATGGTTACATAACCATAATTCGCATATTATATTCGGGAGATTAATTCACCAAGGGTGTGGTAATCTCCCGACTATAATATACGACTGATTCTTATTTATCAATTTTTCATTTACTCAATTTGTTTATTAATCACACTCATTTTTTTTCATTTGGTAGTTTGTAAAATTTGTATACAATTATTTTTATTTCATCGTTTTTAAAGTAATTCCAATACTTCACCATAAGCGCTGTGAAGTGAGTTACAGAATACGCAATAATGGCGGCCATCTTGTGGCATTTTCGGAGGATTGTGGCAATTCGGGAAATTAATTCGTCAAGGGTGTGGTAATCGCCCAACTATAATATACGACTGATTCTTATTTAACCATTTTTCATTTACCGAGTTTGTTTATTAATTACACTCATTTTTTGCATTCGGTAATTTATAAAATTTGTGTACAATTATTTTTATTTCATCGTTTTTAAAGCCATTCCAATACTTCACCGTAAGCGGTGTGAAGTGAGTTACAGAATACGCAATAATGGCGGCCATCTTGTGGCATTTCGATATATTCCAACAGGCAACCAGGTTCTTTGTTTAAACGCTTATATCTTTCCGTAAATCGCACCTGATACATACAATCTATGAAAAAAGCCACACGAAACGGTACACAGAACCTGTGTACCAAATTTCGTTAAGACATCTTTAACCTCTTTAGAGAACATTGTACTAATAGAAATAGGCATAATCGCGCCAGTGAAACACATACTCCCGTCTTTTTTTTTGTCTTGCGGGCAGTCGGGATAAAAAAATATTCTTTATGAGGAGACAAAATTGTGATTAATTTTGTTTATTCGAGATAAATGAGAATCGAACAACAGAGAAACTGCGAAGCTCCCAGCGAAGCACCGATTGAAAACACTCGAGGGCCTAACGAAGAGTCGTGGACTCGCGACACGAAGACGAAAGAGACTCTCTCACCCCGAAAGATTTATGCTCTCCACGGATTCTCATTACTCTCATCCCACTGTGTTTTCCTGCGTACCACTCGCGACCAAGATGAGCTATATGCTTTCATCCTCGCGAAGAGTGAATATTTATGAAAGATGTAAATAACCGGTAGATCATTTTCCTGCGCTGTGACGGAGTATATAGACTAGAAGAGGGAACACGCAGCGCCCTCGGGCAGTTCTGTCAACGCGTCGCCTGTACTACCATCCGTGGTAGAAACGCGAGGCCCGGCAAAATCCCCAACCCACACTCCGTGTCTCTCACTCGGTTCTATGGTCTTTACTGGCATTTCCTACCCCAGGAACACCTCGCATTGTCTCTACTCTCACTGGGATGCCCAGGATATCCAGTTTCACGATTCTCTGTACGTTGAAAATCCAGGAGGCCTTTCGTTATTATGACGAGAGAAAACAATGGAAATAAAACGAGTTGCGCCGAGATTTTTCTGCGGATTTTAAGAGTGAAGATAAGCATAACCCACATTGTGGTGAAGGTTGTGAAATTCCTACGGGATAATAAAAATATTGGAATTTTTATATTTATTTATTTATATTCCATAAATTATTTGATATTCATTCCTTTTTAAATGCTTTTTCTACGCATTGCTGGAAGAAAAAAAACGGGAAGAAAATTCGAGCACGAAAAAAATCACTTTTTTTTTTAATTTATGGAAGAAATTCATACGGCATAATCTCTCTATATTATAAAAAGATCTCGCCGCCGCCGCCGCCGTGTCAAGAATCGAGGGACTTACAATAATTCGGGCTCAGAACTTGGCGGAAGGGGGTCGGGCTAAATGCTTGGGGCCAGCTCCAGGGGCTGGGGCTAGCCCCACCCCGTTCTGCCAAGCCCCGAGCCCGAATTATTTTAAGTCCTTTTCCAAAAACGTAGGTCCCCCAAGGCTGCTAGCACCTTTGGGGGGGCACGCTGGGGAGGGGGGGGGGGCACCCTTAGTGGTGGCACCCTTCGGGGGGTGGGGGGCACCCTTCGGCGGGGGCGATTGCGAGCGCGCGCAGCGCGCGAGCCACAATAAAATCCTAGTCATAATATATTTATTAGTTTGGTATTTATTGGCTTTTTAGATTTTATCATGATTTTTAAAAAGTGACTTTTTTACTTTTTTTTTACATTTTGCGAATAAAAGGTAAAACATTAGAGAGGAAAGAAAGTTGCTTTTTAAATACATTCTTTTATTAAAGAACCGTGGAGAGAAATATAATAGATAATGGGTGATGAAAAAAAAAAAATGATTGCGAAATGATTTATGAAATAAAGAAGTAACTAGTTTTTTATATCATTACTTTTTTATGGGTAGTAAAGTAGTGAATGTGTTTATTGAGCAGATCCATTAGCCGTGAATATTTCAATTTACTAGAAATTATTTTCGTCTCTTTTTCATCTATTTTCTCTCACATATAAATACAACGTTAAAAATATTTTTTTAATCTAAAAATCTTTGAAACATCTCACCTTCAATTATTGGTTGTCTTTTAAAACTATTCCAAAACAAAATGTGTAAAATTCGTAAATAAAGTTTACGGTAAGATAAAATTGCAAAACTACAAATTGAATTTTTATTCTGCCAAACATGCCGTTGCCATCCTCCGAGTAAATATTTTTATTCCCGCACACTTCGACCTACCTCGCAGAACGAATGATATTGAGGACTTAAAGAAAACGAAAAAGAAGTAAGTAAAAAGGTAAATAACACGAATAAGCGAGAGAGAGTTGGATACGGCATTAAAAAAAACGTGTAACGGATAGTGGTTGAACGTTCGCAGCCGCATTGCTGCTGTACTCGTTTTTCTTTCCACCTATATGTTTTCCTCCGTCGTCGCTCGCCGGATTTTCCACGGCAGAATCTCGATAGTCGTCGCGGTGTTTGCTTTCTCTCTCTCTCTCCCTCTTTCCCCTTTTCACGTTCCCTCGATGGGTGTTGTAAATAAAACCGGAAGCCCTCTGGACCCGAGGAGTGAGAGGAATTGGGGGGAGGGGGGAGGTGTGGGGTTAAAAGCAGCCAGCTTCGCATAGAGCCTGCCCTACTGAATCCCTCAAGCCTATACCGTGCGCAATAACGTTGTTACGTACACGCAGCTATACAGGTTGATTCAGAATTTAAAGTAGCTATATCATTAGAAAATTTAAAGATTAGCGTTTGCTATGAAAGTATGTTGTTCAGCACGATAAAACGCGTTTTATATAGAAATTTTAGAATTTTTTACTGCACAGTTACAGAGATATAAGCTTCCCAAGTTTCTATATTTAACATAGGGGAATATACGAAAAGCAGTGAAAATCGCGATTCTTCAGACTTTTCTATCATGTAAATTAAATATTCAGAGATAAAAAATTGATGTTCTCGTAAACTGAAGTATGCTAAACATTTCTGTGTAAGAAAAATGTGGTCTGCCCGTGGATGTCTGCCGGTGGTGGATGGTATAGCTGATTATATTGCGAGTAAAGTTACTTAGCAGTTTTTCAAAATTCGCAATATTTAATTAATTATAAGCGTTATAAATTTGAATAATAGGACCAATCAGCGTAATTCAATTTGCCGCGCTTGGAGTCAGGGCGGGGGTTTGACTTTTCGCGCGGCAAAATAAATTGCTCTGATTGGTTCATTTATTCAAATTTATAATGCTTATAACTGCTTAACTATTGCGAATTTTGAGAAATGGCTAAGTAACTTTGCTTGGAAAATTAGGAAATATATTTATTACTTTTAAAATACTACAAAAAAAAATCCGTGAATTTTTCCAAAATGAAAAAAATTTGTTGACGGTTGAAAACTGGTATTTCAAGTATACATTTTATTTACTGTTACAAAAAGTGTATAAATTATTCTGCATCGCCCTGTATACATCTACAGAAGATACATATATATATCGTTCTAGACGGGCTCTTGGGCTCTTGCTCGTTGGCCCAGTGCGCCATCCCATTTTCTCTAATCCAGATGTCATTAAAACGGATTTCCTCCGTGTATTAATATGGAAATTAATGCATGCTGTGGAGCGCGCGGCAGGGATGGGAGAGACAGTGGATGTCCTCGTGACTGCAACCTCCCCTTCTATGGCTCAGCGAACTCGCAGCCCATCCTACTTTCTCCTCGTGATACAAACATACCTATATGTATATAGTCGCACACAATCACCTTGAAACATATTTTGCCAGAGCTCGAGTGCGGAACCGCACAATGGGGCTTTCGTGCCTTCGTGCTTTTCAGCCGTGGGTTTGTTGGGCACTACAAATTTTAAGAACGATGCAAAACTGACCACACTTTTTCTTTCGTCTTGTTTTATGGAAAATGTCGAGACTATTAGAACTCTCTTTAAAAAATAGATGAGCAGCGTTTTTCCCTGTTAATGCCCTTCAATGGATATCACTTTGTGTGGAAATTTATTAAATGAAGGAACATTTTGAATTTTTGTCCATAACGTAGGGTGAGAAGGACGGAGGAAAAGTCCCCGCTTGGGGGCCCATGAGGGATTCAGAAAAAATCCAGGTTTGGGGGGCCCATGTGGGAATTCGAAAAAATCCAGGCTTCAGGGCTCCGGAGGGACTTAGGAAAAATTCAGGTTTGGAGGTCCATGAGGATCTGAAAAAATCCAGGTTTGGGGGCCCATGAGGAACTTAGAAAAAAATCCAGACTTAAGAATCTCATGAGGGACTTGGAAAAATCGCCCCCAAGTTGGGATTTTTCCAAGCCCCTCATGAGATTCCTAAGCCTGGATTTTTCCAAGCCCCCATTAGGGATTTAGAAAAAATCCAGGTTTGAGGGCCCATGAGGAACTTAGAAAAAACCCAGGTTTAAGGGCCCACGAGGGACTGAAAAAATCCAGGCTTAGGAATCTCATGAGGGACTTGGAAAAATCGCCCCCAAGTTGGGATTTTTCCAAGCCCCTCATGAGATTCCTAAGCCTGGATTTTTCCAAGCCCCCATTAGGGATTTAGAAAAAATCCAGGTTTGAGGGCCCATGAGGAACTTAGAAAAAACCCAGGTTTAAGGGCCCACGAGGGACTGAAAAAATCCAGGCTTAGGAATCTCATGAGGAACTTGGAAAAACCGCCCCCAAGTTGGGATTTTTCCAAGCCCCTCATGAGATTCCTAAGCCTGGATTTTTCCAAGCCCCCATTAGGGATTTAGAAAAAATCCAGGTTTCAGGGCCCATGAGGAACTTAGAAAAAACCCAGGTTTAAGGGCCCACGAGGGACTGAAAAAATCCAGGCTTAGGAATCTCATGAGGAACTTGGAAAAACCGCTCCCAAGTTGGGATTTTTCCAAGTCCCTGATGAGATTCCTAAGTCTAGATTTTTCCAAGTCCCCCATTAGGGATTTAGAAAAAAATCCAGGTTTCAGGGCCCACTAGGGACTTTACAAAAATTCAGACTTGGGGGCCCATGAGGGACTGGAAACATCCAGGTTTGGCGATCCCATGAGGAACTTGGAATAATGCCAACTTGGGGGCCTCATTAGAAATTTAGAAAAAATCCAGGGTTGGAGGCCCATGGAGGCTTCAAGAATATCCACGTTTCGGGGCCCCATGCGAGACCTAGAAAAAATTCCAACTCGGGGGCCCCATGTGAGACTTAGGAAAAATCCAGACTTGGGGGCCCATGTGGGACTTAGAAGAAATCCAGACTTAGGGGTCCATTAGGGACTTAGAAGAAATCGAGCCTGGAGGACCTATTTGATCTAAAATACCCCATATATTCTACACAGCGCCGGTAGCGGAAAGATATTTTTATAATACATACAGATATATCAACCTTGAAACATATTTCGTCAGGGCTCGTGTGCAGAACCGCACAATGGGACTTTCCAGCCTCCGTGTGCTTTCCAGCCGTGGGTTTGTTGTGCGCTACAAATTTTGAGAACGACGCAGAACTGACCACACGCACTGTGCCTGATGGTTACGAATATACGCGTTAGCGGAGTGGCCGAGTACGAATGCAGACTGGCTGTGTCTCGTCGTGCTGCATTCAGCAGCAACACTCGTATGTATATACTACCTAACGCACTTCATTCAAACACTCCAACCCGGAGGACCGTCCCGCTCGTGTAACGCAACCGTGTAATTATAATGTTGCAGTATTTAGCGCAAATATTTACGTCGCTCTACTGGTGACGAGAGCAGAGGCATACGAGTGTCGGGGCTTATAATGTATACGAGCATCGCTCGCAATCAGACTCACCGACAACTCCTCTGTAAATGAGGGCAATTTAGAAATTAACCACTTTCCAACCGCATTCGTTAACGAAAGGGTTTGATAGCAATTTTTGCGGTTCTGAATGCACTTGATTAAATGTGGAGCGGAAAAGATGTAACATTACCCTCGGTCGGTATGTAATACATATTATTACCTTCACCGATGAATATAAAATTGTACCATGTTGGGATTAATGTAATTGTTGTAATTTCGAATTATTTTATTACTATAATAACGTTTTTTACTCGATGTATTTACAGGTAGGAATAAAAGTCGCGGTTAAAACATTAGTAATCGTCGAAATATTCATTTTTTCTCATACTTCCCCTAGAAAAAAAAATTAAGCTTTTCGTCAAATTTTTAAAAAAGCCACCGGAAGTTTTTGAAAATAATAAATGATACAACTACTACGAAATACTAAGGGATTTGTGCAACGTAAAAAAGTCGCTGAGTTAAATTACAAATAACAAAAAACTTTGTTAAATTGTTAAAAAAATTATGAGCTGGTGGTAAAAAAAAATTATTTGAAGATCCATTCGAATAAACTCGTTTCCGTAAAAAAAAAGAAGTCATTTTTTAAATCGCCTTTTAGTGTACCTTAAGAATATCGCAAACTCACTAAGCATAGAGATTGAAAACGTACCGAGAATTTCGTAAGCAAAACGTAGAAAAAGAAGAAAAAAAAAGATGTCTCGGTCACTTTTTCCTCTTTGAGCCGTTGCGTATCTTCAGCAAGTGGTGCGAGGAAACTTTGCCTCTCTCACCTCTCCCTGGTCGGAGATTCTATTAAGGCCGCGGCGGCACCGAGGGAAGACGCGCAAGCCCAGGGCATCAGCGGTTAAAATTGCTTCGCAAACTTTTTCCCCGAGCGCTGTGTACCTAATTCAAAAGAAATCTCTGCAATGTAGATACATACCCAGTACCCAAGCGGTTGCGTATACACAGCCAACTCATTTTTCTTCGTCCTCCTCTTTTTTTTCCCCCTCTTTCAACACAACAGCGCCGAGTTTGCGGCTGTGCCGTTAGAGGTCGCGAATTACGCCTTCACGTCGGGCCAGTCGCCTAGCTTTGCATAATACAAGAGCTCTCCGCAGAAGTGCACGTGTTCACGCAAGTTTGTACGGTTAACCTTTGTGCAAGCAGGCATAAGCCAGTTCTCATAGTGAATCTACAGTTTCGACTGCGTCGAGATCCCCCGACCGCGTATTACGTCATGCCTTCACCTTCACTCACCCTCACCGGGTGCGTCGAATCACACACATATATAAATTCCTCAAGAGAACCAGTGAAGCTTTCAAAACAAACGAGTACGGGCAAAAACTCCCGGCAGCGAGTAAAAGACTTTTTTATGTCATCACCACGCAAGCTTCAGGAAGAGAGCATTTTTCACGGTGTAACGCCCTCTGACGTCTCTTCTTAACCTTTTTTTTTTACTAGCATGCACGACTTTCCACGCGAAACAGCATTTCACGAAGCATGTGAGCAGAGTGCTCAGCCCATTGCCCACTTCGTCTAGCGTAATAGTGGCACACAACTGTTGAGAAACGTACGTCTTAGGCGCAAAAGAGTCTCTCTTCCTCGTGACCCGGCTTTAATGCTTTATGTATATATATGTGTATATATATGTTGTACTAAACGTTGGCGAATGGCTGGGTTCACGCTCGTCGACTCACCGATTGTTTTCAGCGCCGACCAGTAGTCGAGAGGCTCGAGAGTGTTTGGGTGCAGATGAAAGCTACTGCTGCGCCAAGGATCTGAGAAGGTCGACGAGGAAATGTGAAAAAGTGTTGCTTCTTGTGTTTCTTTTTCTCCTTCTGGTCTCTTTACAGCTTGGTGGAATCAAAAACCTTGAGAAAATGGCACGAGGAGTGAGAAGTGAGGGATCCTTTGTACTACAAGGTTCTAAGACTCTGGTGATATCTTTTAGCGAAGCGAGTGTCTGTTGCAGAGATGACTTTTTGTTCCTAAGAACTTCTGGTACTCGTCGCTGTGATCGAGTGATGTAACCGAAGATAATCAGCTACGTTAATCCCAACATTATGTAACTGAAGATCAAGAGACGCGGTAACGTCTCGACGTCAAGAACGTAAATAACCAGTTGCATCACTCCCGACGTGATGCTATATCTTGACGGTTATATCGTCGCATCACATATTGGATCTTCTTCTCAATTTGAATGCGTCTCTCTACCCAAATGGTACCTCTACCCAAATTCAACCTAGACACTGTGATGTCTAATTAAAGAAAAAACTTTTTCTCAAAATTTTTGAAAAGTCATCGGTCCGTGAACGAAAAACAACTTTTTCTTAAAGTTGTTAAAAAGTCATCGGTCGTTGAACAAAAAAAAACTTTTTCTTAAAGTTTTTAAAAAGTCATCGGTCGTTGAACAAAAAAAAAAACACTTTTTCTTAAAGTTTTTAAAAAGTCATCGGTCGTTGAACAAAAAAAAAAACTTTTTCTTAAAGTTTTTAAAAAGTCATCGGTCGTTGAACAATAAGAAAAAACTTTTTCTTAAAGTTTCTAAAACGTCATCGGTCGTTGAACAAAAAAAAAACTTTTTCTTAATGTTTTTAAAAAGTCATCGGTCGTTGAACAATAAGAAAAAACTTTTTCTTAAAGTTTTTAAAAAGTCATCGGTCGTTGAACGAGACAAAAAGTGTTTCTTAAACTTAAAAAAAATTGTGAATCAATGCGTAAATGAAAAAAGAAAGTTTTCAAAAAATAATTAGTCCCACATGCGTCTGGTTATCCTATACCGGAACGCAATTTGTTCAGAATGAACACAACCATTGTCAATTACTGTCAATTCTAGCTTCACCATCTAGTACGTAAACGACTAGCAGCTCTGAATTAGATCACAGAAAAAAGAAATGAAAAATAAGATCTATCTGCTCCTGTCTCATTGTCCATTATTCGGTCGCTTATACTCTCTTCTATGTTTAAGACCCATGCTTTGTACTTGTCGTTGCTGCCACTAACCGCGCGCCGAGAACAACGGAAAATCCAGTAGAAACGCCGGCCGTAAGGGGGCGCTGTGTGGGGGAGCGCATCAAACGAAGGAACGTAGAAACTGGTGGGATAGAAAAGAAGTGGAGCTTTTCTGTACTTATAGTTTTTTCTTTTCCTTCGTTCATTCTCTTGCTCTCTTTCTTCAACACGTTTCACCTCAACCGCTGAAGCAAACCCTGAAGAAGGGCGAGCAACTATACTACACTGTACGATACACCGGGGGCACCGAGTTAATAGCTACGTTACCCCCGCTCCCTAATAGAAGCCCCCGAGCTTCGTTTTCCCGCACCGCGGCACCATCATCCCCAGACTAGTTTCTCTTCTTGCTGCTTTCTCCCTTTCTCCCACTCTGCTATCTCGGCTGTACCCGGCTTTCGTTAGCTTTTTTAAAAGCTTCCTTGATTGAAATTTATGTGCTGCACTGCGGCGCTCTTCTGCTTTACGGAGATGCTCAACCTACGTATACGGATTTTATTTCATTCCTTTCTATTTTTTTTTCGGCTTCTTCCTTTTTTTCCTTTGTCTTCTTCTCCATTTTATCTCTCTGGGTTTCTTATTCGAGTTCACATATGGCATAGGACGTGGATTTACAGGGCTATGAACTGTGAATTTGTTTTTTTTTTTTTGTTAAATTTGAGGTAGATCTGTTACAGACACATAATGGAGTTTGGCGAAGTTCACTGGGACTTTAGTATTCCATTTATTTTCTTTAATTAACAGTTGGTGGGTTTGGGAGTGATGCAGCTTACTTAAGGTAGAGTTTGTCCTATTTCTATCAAAAGCAATCTTCTTTTAATGAGAAATAACCTGTGTATGAGAAGGTTCTACTGAGATTCCTTTTAATTAAGTTTTTCAATCAACCTTGGAGGTAATAACGGTGTAAAAAATTTGAGGACGTTTTTTCATTGAGCAAAATGGAGATGGAGCTGAAAATAATATTTAGAAATTTCATTGCATTAATTATAAGAATATCGATAATGGAATTTAATTAAAGATAATTTTAAATGCACAAAAAATATAGTAATTAAAATTTTTTAAATGTTTGTTGTCCGAAAAAAAATCACTTGTATGTATATAATAATTGTCGCTACGGGATAGTTGAATAAAAATTCAAAACCGATGGAATGGTTTACGAGATGTAAACGGAAGTATTGGAATTATCAACAATTGCTTTTATTACACATAAAATAAGTGTGGCGATGGTATCAACTGCATATAGCGGGTGATACGGGTCATCGCACAACGAGCATTAAATCTACTAAAATTAAATTGCTATAGAACGATTTGAGGTACAAGCTGCCTTTAGCAATGGCTGATTGCACGGTGTACGTAATTAAATTATAAATGTATACCCCTGTACCTATACAATCAAAATGAAACTGAACAAGCTACCAACATTTTTTGCTAACTTTGCTTATAATTTATAAGTTTTTGAAACGTCATCAGGCAATGTAGTGAAAAAAAAAGTTAACATTTTTTCTTTTTAAAAAGGCATCGGTCCGTGAGAGAAAAAAAATCTTTTTTAAGATTTAAAAAAGTTATCGGTTCACGGAGAGAAAAAAAAATTTTCATTTTTTTAAAAAGGCATCGGTCCGTGAGAGAAAAAAAATCTTTTTTTCAATTTTTTAAAAAGTCATCGGTCAGCGTGGAGAAAAAAAATCTGTTTTTTTCAATTTTTTAAAAAGTCATCGGTCAGCGTAGAGAAAAGAGATCTTTTTTTTCAATTTTTTAAAAAGTCATTGGTCAGCGTAGAGAAAAAAAATCGTTTTTTTTCAATTTTTTAAAAAGTCATCGGTCAGTGAGAGAAAAAAAATCTTTTTTTTTTCGTTTTTTAAAAAGTCATCGGTCCGTGAGTGAAAAGAAAAAGAACTTTTCCGACCAAGTTTTTTGCGTACGATCTTTCAATGCGTAGTGGGAGATCAAAGAAATACAGAATAATAAAATTACACACCAGCACCTATAAAATCAAAATAAAATTAGCCAGAAAAAACAAAAATGTTCCGCAAACTTATCCTATAGTTTGAGAAGTTTAACAACTGCAATCCAGAAAGTGGATAAACTTTTGGTGAAGATGTCGTAAGGATTTATAATGCAAAAGGGGACAAAAAAAACGAAGAAGAGATAAAAAAAAAGAGGCACAAGGGAAACCTTCCAAGTGAACATTTTATGCCAAGAGATTTCTTACCGTAGACTTCCCATGAATATTTGTTGCGGTGTGTGTCCCCGCTGCATCCTCGTACACACACCGCAACGTGGCAGCACCTTCATCATTTTATTATTATTACTTTTTTTTATCAGCCTTCGAAGCCCGTTGCTCGCACGTTAATCCGTAAAGCCAGGCCATACCGATGCCACCAGCGCCAGCTAACGTAGTATACACATACTTATGGGCCACCATAACAACGTCCACACGAAAGCACAGCCCGTGTGTATAAGTCGCGCAGCTATTGGCCACCAGTCTCTCCGTTGCTTTTTAAAAGCTTCGCTGATTGAAATTTATGTGCGACATTGGGGCTCCGATACTCGTGGGCGAAATGCGCCAGGCTGTTAATCGATATTCCCTTACTCGTTGATGGAGCTTCGGTGCTGGCTTTCATATCGTATTAACAACGTACCTCGTTGTATGTCAATGGCATTTTCGTGCGCTGAAAAACACTGTAAATGTCGGGAAGCCCTCCCTCTTACCACTCTAACGGAGTGGAATAAAAATACATATTTCGAAAAAAAAGTCCTATTTTTCTAGAAACGACGACAAATCCTTTTTCCGATAAAAATATTATTTAATCCATGCTTCGTGGAGTAATCGTTAGAGCTTTAACTCTTTGATGATCGAGCATCCTTTCCATTGGAATAGTTTTTTTTTAATCAACATAGTAGGTAATAGTACATTTCGTTTCGAATTGTAATATTTGAAAGAAAATTTTGACTAAAGTTACTTAATAATTTTTTGTGTTCAAATGCGATTTCATATCTCAAAATAAAAATGTAGGATATACTTATAATGCGATTTCACAGTTTGTCAAATTATTTCAGAATTATTGCATCAAAATTATAAAAGTTGTTACGATAAATAGTTGCAATGTGGAAAATATGCTGATACGTAAAGGGTTAAAAAATGTTAAAAAAAAAAATGGCGATGATAGATAATATCTTTATGATGCCTAAAGGAATGAGCAAAGTTCGGCTCAAAAGTTAAGCTCACTGTTACGTAAAGTAATAATATTCTGGAGCGGCGAGAAAATTCTCTCAGCGAATGGCGGCTGTGAAAAAGTCTAAAAAAAAGAAAACGTTGGTGATGCCCTCGCGAGGGCATCAGCCTCTCGCCAAAATTGATGCTCCGCTTCGCGGTTGATCGCCACGAAGAACCCGGCCAACTTCGATTCTCGATTTTATATTATGTACACCCCTATGCATACATATTATATATATATATATGTGTTTTATAGGTGGTAAATACATAGGCATTGCCATTTATAGGTACATAGAGAGCTACGAGTCTGTGAGTAGGCCAATACCACTCGCAAGCCAAAGAAATGGTGAGCTGGAGGGTGAGTAGAGGGTTAATATACCGATAGCACAGTGCCAAGAATTCAAGTGGCGTAAAATCTTTCTCCGTTAACGGGGAAATTACCGAGTTTGTATGTGAGAAGGCCAAAAAAAACAAAGAATCAAGCAAACAATCAATAGGCACAAAAATCTTCACACTAAAAAATGATTTTAATGATTACAATAATTAATTTGATAAATATCCGTTGTACAATTTGCTTGATAATTAATAAATTTGAAAAAAAAAATTATTTACAGCAAATCTGATCAGAATTTCGTTTTTTAAAAGCTTAGATATTTTGTTATTATTGTGGAATAATAATTATGAAATTATAGTGTTTATTTTTATTTAAAAAATTAATGAAGGCTTACTATTTTGGTTCTAATATTGTATATTGTTGCGTACTTATTTTTTAGCGGAAAAAATAATTCATGAGAAAAATTTAGTTTTCTTTTACTCTGTATCGGAATCTTTCTTATTTCTGGTCAGCACATTTTGGCCATTTCATGGTAGCAACAGATTGGCATCGTCCAATCTGTCTTACTCCATCTTCATAACGACTCACATTTATTCTAGATTTTCCTGTGAAGTTCTCATCAACGCTTTTGCTTCCTTAAAGAGGAAATTTTTCCGACACTGTGGACTTCGCTCAAGTTTCAAGATATAACACAATTTTGGTATATCCAAACTTCAATTTTTCAATTCTTCAATCCTGGTTTAATGAAAAAACTCAATTATTTTATTAAACAAATTAAATAAATGGTTCATTAAAAATTATATTAATTTACATTTAATTATTCAATTATCATTTTAGAAAATGTAACTATCTTCTAAGTTAAATTTTTCGGATGTTTGACAATCTTCGTATTGCATTGTTTGCTAACAATGCGATTTTGCATATAGCGCGATACTCAGCCGAAAATCAAATTATCTCTAGGAACGAATTTTCCAAGAGCTCAAAAAATAATTATTATTCGGTCCTATGCGTTGGTGGTACCGAAGCGAGGTGCGAGAGAGCTTCGAGAGCCTCACTCATTCGTCAAGAGTGTGTGACAGGACAGATTATGAAGATCTGGTGACCAAGCCCGGGAAACCAAAGCAAATATATCTATGGGCATGTGCGCCATGCCTCGAAATAAAAAAAACATATATATATCTATATATCGCGCGAGAGAGAGTGAACTATATTTTAGCCAATTTTTCCTCGACCCGACCTCGTAGATTTGCGCTTGCATACCGAAACCTCCGCTTCAGGCATCTCCCCCCCCCCTCCCCTCCCCCACCATCGTTTCTGCCACCAACGGTCTCGGGTTATATTTACGTGTTCGGGAAAACGTTGATTAACGACCGGTCGATTCCAGGCCGACGGATCGTCGATCTTTTAGTTTGACGCATATTACGCGGCCGATTGTTGGGCACCTCTCTCTCTCTTCCTGTCTCACTCTTTTGGGCTCTGAAGGTGACGATGGCGACCCTCATCCTCGGCCCGCGTTCATTTTATACTCCGTCCAGTAACCCTTCGTTTCCCTCGTGAGTTCCTAGGAAGGCAGCCATTTGAAGCTCGTTGGGCACTCGTTTCTCACTCCTTCAGCCCCTGAAGGTGACGATGGCTGCCTTGGTCCTCGGAACTGCCTTTATTTCATAGTGGGTTCAGTAATCCTTCGTTTCAGCTGCGAGTTTTCCATGAAATCTACTCTCTGAAGCTCGTTGGTCACCTGTCTCTCAGTCTTTTAGCCCCTGAAGGTGACAGTAACAGCTATCTTCGTCAGACTTGCGTCCATTTCATAGCCAGTCCAGTCACCTTTCATTTCCTCCGCGAGTTTCTGTGAAAGATACCCTCTGAAGCTCCTTGGCCATCCGGCTCTAACTTTTTTAGCCCCTAAAGGTGACAATAACCACCATCTTCCACAGACTTGCGCCCATTTCATACACGGACCAGTAACTTTTCATTTCCCCCGCGAGTTCCCATACAAACTACCCTCTGAAACTCATTGGGCATGTACCTCACTCTTTTAATCCCAGAAGGTGACATTGACAACCATCTTCCTCAGACTTGCGTCCATTTCATACTCGGACCAGTCACCTTTCATTCCCCCGCGAGTTCCCATACAAACTACCCTCTGAAACTCATTGGGCATGTACCTCACTCTTTTAATCCCAGAAGGTGACATTGACAACCATCTCAGACTTGCGTCCATTTCATACTCGGACCAGTCACCTTTCATTCCCCCGGTGAGTTCTCATGAAATCTACCCTCTGAAGCTCATTGGCCACCTGTCTCTCACTCTTTTAGCCCCTGGAGGTGACAATAACAACCATCTTCCTCAGGCTTGCGCCCATTTCATACTCGCAGCAGTCACCTTTCATTTCCCTCACCAGTTCCCATGAAAGCTACTCTCTGAAGGTCCTTGGCCACCTGTCTCACTCTTTTAGCCCCTGGAGATAGTTTAGCCTGACAATAACAACCAACTTCCTCAGACTTGCACTCATTTCATACTCGCAGCAGTCACCTTTCATTTCCCCCACCAGTTCCCATGTAAGCTACTCTCTGAAGCTCCTTGCCCACCTGTCTCTCACTCTTTTGACTTCTGAAGGTGACAATAACAACCATCTTCCTCAGACTTGCGTCCATTTCATACTCGGTCCAGTTACTCTTCATTTCCCCCGCGAGTTCCCATGAAAGCTACTTTCTGAACCTCATTGGGCATCTGTCTCACTCTTTTGACCCTTGAAGGCGATGATGACAACCATCTTCCTCGGACTTGCGCCCATTTCATACTCCTAACCCTTCATTTCCCCGCGAGTTCTCATGCAAGTTATCCTCTAAAGCTCGTTTGCGTCACCCCTTCTCACTCCTTCTTACCCCTTCTTACCCCCTGTCACCCCTTCCACATCACTACTGCCGGCCGAGCTCTTTTCTTCGCCTACCTCCAACCGCGGGGCTTTCTTTGTGTGCGCTCGAGAGCAACCCAGCGAGAGAACTTAATCACGGCCGTGGCGAAAAGACGATTATATGAAAGGAGAAGCGAATCGACGTCCAGGTGGAGGTAGGCGAATAAGGGGAGCGGAAAAAAAATAGAACGGAACGTGACCAGGGCGCGGAAAAGTTTTCGACGATGGCAAAAAGAATGTTCTAACCGCGGTTGGCCTGGTCCACGGATTGCGTTGATGAAGTGAAGCTGGTTCGAAGGGATCCGCAATCAGATAGAAAGAGAAATTATTAAAACTATGTCATGACTATCCTGCATTCGTAATACTCGAAGCTCTAGATACCAAACCTCGTGGAAATATTTTTCTGACAAGTTTGATTAAAAACTACCAGCCGTCTGACGATTGTTACAGATTGTCTGGTGTTTTTATAACTTTTCACAAAATCATGATACTCAAAAAAAAATTATGGACTGTTTTAAAAGTTTTAGAATCAAGGACAGATGATCTTAAGGTTATTGCGTAAATCATAACAAACAAAGAAGCATAATAGTATCTAATTTAGCGCACATGTGCAGGTCAATGAACAACCCAATGATTGATGAATGAACCAAAACGACTAATATATACATGGACTGCACACTATGTTAGTTCTAACGGGAGTTCCGGATATTGATGGATGGATGAGCTTTACATGCGCTGAGCGTCGGTGGAAAAAAATAAAAAATGTATTAAAATCCATAAAACGAGGCCTTTGATGACGTAACTACTACTACATATACGTAACAGGGAGGGAAGAAAAAAGTTTTCTCGTCGAAATTGGCCGTTGTGCCTGAGTAGCTGCCTTCACGAACTGTGAAAAAACTTGTCGATGGATTTATGCGCGCTAACTGCGATAACGAACCGAAGAGTCATCGACGATAGCGCGGAAACGCCAGCGGCGCTATAACCGACGAGCCAGCACGAAATAAGCAAACTCAATTATAATTGTGTTACCGGATTATCTGATTTTCTCGCATGTACTACGCGTGTACATGTTTCCAGCGCAGAGCTAGTTTCCGAGCTTTTTTTATTTTTTATTTGCTTCACAACACAACGACTCGTAATAAACTCGGAGTCCAAATGATTACGTAATTCCCCGAGGGACGATTGTACGCACGAAAAACGACGATAACATTTCTGACGAACGACTGAATATCGCCACGATGAAGCGAACGATTTTACGCTATATGAACGGAAAATATATAAATAAATAAATAAAAAATTTGATTTTGACTTGCTCATCCCATTTGTGATTGACATGTTTTATTTTGTTTTTTTTTTTAATGTTGGTTTTTGTTTCATGAATTTTTTATCAAATATAAAATTTGAAATGGACTTGAAATGGACTTGTTGAATACAAAACGATTTTTTAGAATTTATGTTTATGACACAAAATTTAATTAGCAAAGAAAATTGCTAGTTTCCTTCAGACCAAGTTATGAAAACTTTGAATTCAGTCTACGGACGGAAAACAACCTTTTTCGCAATTTATTATTTTTCACATTTCAGGTAAAGTATCAGAAGAAGTGTAAGGTTTGGGTTGAATTTCGCTACCAAAATAAAATTTGACACACAGAACCCACACACTAAATTTCCTCACATTCCACAACTTTTAGCAAAAGTTATTCCGTTCTTAAATGTCACAGACAGACAGACGAATATACAGACAGACGGATAGAAATAAGTGCATAATTTCGAAAAAATTCCGGCTACTATAAACCTGGATTATTATGACAATCTGCCGATAATTTCCTTTTTTAATTCCAATAATTTATCTTCTTAAATTGTCTGTGACGAGAAGGTGAACAAAGAAACATATGCGCGTTCGAAAAGTGCTGGAGCAACGATCGAATATAACTGCGGGAGGGAAAAGCACATCAAAATCGTTCTTGGATAAAAATTGCCGGTGATGCGAACTCGGGAACGAACTAGTGAAATGGACTTGTTGAATACAAAATTATTTTTCCGAATTTTTTTAATAACCCAAATTTAATTACCAAAGAAAATTGCTAATTTCCTTTTGTACAATTTGGACTAAGTCATGAAAACTTTTAATTCAATTTACAGAACGAAAACAACCTTCTTCGCAATTTATTATTTTTCACATTTCAGGTAAAGTATCAGAAGAAGTGTAAGGTTTGGGTTGAATTTCACTACCAAAACAACATTTGACACACAGAACCCACACACCAAATTTCCTCACATTCCACAACTTTTAGCAGAAGTTATTCCGTTTTTAAATGTCACAGACAGACAGACAGACAGACAGACGAATATACAGACAGACGGATAGAAATAAGTGCATAATTTCGAAAAAATTCCGGCTACTATAAACCTGGATTATTATGATAACCTGCCGACAATTTCCTTTTTTAATTCCAATAATTTATCTTTTTAAATTGTCTGTGACGAGAAGGTGAACAAAGAAACATATGCGCGTTCGAAAAGTGCTGGAGCAACGATCGAATATAACCGTGGGAGAGAAAAGCACGTCAAAATCGTTCTTGGATAAAAATTGTCGGTGACGGTGAACTCGGGAACGGTCAGTGGGTACCATTACCAACAATATCCGTATATTGAAGTTGACTGGCAGATAGATACAGTGCGCTCGGAGAGGAAAGCGGAAAAAGCACTATGGGACCCGTTCGAGGAAACCCGATTTGGCCGATGGCTTGGGTTGCGCTAATGGCCGCCGGTGGAAACACAAAACAAAACAAAAATCATAAATATCGGACTGGTGGGACAACGAAGAGAAGAGAAATGAGCGTAGAGAGCTGCTCGGCTGCTCTTAGCCGAGACAGAAAGGACGACGAACAAACGGTAATAATGATCCCAAATGTTTCTTCTTCTTTGGGATAAAAGCGAGTAATTCTGTCTCCCGAGGATCTTTCCAAGGAAGTACCAGCGCTGCTATTCCACTCTGTTTCTTTCTGTGGCTGTGGGTTCACGTTAATTGGATAAATGTAATTCAAATGTGGCCCTCGAGAGGATCTGAGGAAAGTTGAAGCGAACTGTCGAGAAAAGTATGTAGTTCTTGGAAAAGGGACGCTGAAAGAAACTCTCGGCTGGACTCAGTAAAAAAAAAAAGAAAAAAAATGAATCGATGCAAATTAATGTCTTAGCTCGCTGCCATTTTGTATACCTTTATTAAATCCAGAGATATTTCATAAACAATTAGTTTATTCAAATTTTTTCATTAAAATTAATGTAAAGAAATCTCGAAATTCAAGATAATGAGACAAAAATGTCCCTGTTAGCTATTATTTTTCTTTTTTAACAAATTCTCTCAATGTTTTGGCCATCCTGAGATGAAAACCTAAAAAAAAAATTCACGAACACAAATCTTTATGAGTCAGGAAAATTACTATAAATCTCTTAAAAAATCCTGTAAATATATGTAATTTTACTTTTTATTCGTAAAATTCTCTAGATGAACCAAGCTTTATCATCTTAGAATCTACGTCAGGTATCGCAGTACCATCCATTTTGTCTCAACGCTGGAGTTTAATTGAATAAATGTAATTCAAATGTGGCCCTGGAGAGAAACTGAGAAAAGAGGAAAAAATCGACCGAGAAACAAGTGCAGTTGATAGTTAAGAAAATGCAAAAAAAAAAACCTGCCAACCAGAGCTTGGACCGAGTAAATAAGATGACTAGGATGTACATTGGAGAGAAGTAAAGGGTGTTGGATATCTCTCGTCGAAGTATTTTTCTTCTTTATCACGCGCGAACGCTCACAGCGACCTCTATAGTCTCATTCCTCATTTTCCTCTCTCTCTTCGCTGTTTCTCTTCTCACTTTGTCTATTCCCTTCTTTTCTATACTCTTCAGCTTCACTCTGTAGTTTCTATGTATATTGTATACACTGTTGTGTTTGGCGAAAGAAAAGAATGAAATAAAGAGAGCGTGGCAATGGTTTTCCGTAGCGATCTCTGAACGAGAACTCGTCTTGTTTCCCGTCTCATCTCCAATCAAGAAAGCTGCCTCTTCGTTTCGAGTAGAATTATATAGATGTATGTGTATATATATATATATATATATATATATATATGTTGACGCGTTGTCGGATGTACTCTGTACCTATTGGATACCTATAAGGCATCTCTGGATGTTCCGTGGCGCAAAGGCCATAGATAACCCGGGGCATCGAGCTGGTACGTGGCGAGAATCAGGCCACACGGAAAAGTTACACCCTCGTAACGAGAAGCAACTTCTCTTGGTCACTTTTGCCTATTTTTTTTTTTTTTCTTTCTTTTTTATTCTTTTTTTATTAGTGGAAGTGGGCCATTTACAGGAAAGTTTATGACAGCTTCGGCTTCACTTGTTTCGGGTGGATATACACAGATGTATAGGAAGCATTCCATATCATTCATTAAAAAAAAAAAAAAAAAAAAAAAAAATAATTTTTTTTTGTGGTGGAAGTGGGCCACTTGCAGGAAAGTTTATGGCAGCTTCGTCTTTACTTGTTTCGGGTGGATATGCACAGATGTATAGGAAGCATTCCATATCATTCATTAAAAAAAAAAAAAAAAAAAAAAAAAAAAAATAATTTTTTTTTTGTGGTGGAAGTGGGCCACTTGCAGGAAAGTTTATGGCAGCTTCGGCTTCACTTGTTTCGGGTGGATATGCACAGATGTATAGGAAGCATTCCATATCATTCATTAAAAAAAAAAAAAAAAAAAAAAAAAAAATTTATTTGTGGAAGTGGGCCACTTGCAGGAAAGTTTATGGCAGCTTCGTCTTCACTTGTTTCGGGTGGATATGCACAGATGTATAGGAAGTATTCCATATCATTCATGAAATTAAAAAAAAAAAAAAAAAAAAATACATATTTTTTTTTTATTAGTGGAAGTGGCCTATTTGCAGGAAAGTTTATGACAGCTTCGGCTTCACTTGTTTCGGGTGGATATACACAGATGTATAGGAAGCATTCCATATCATTCATTAAAAAAAAAAAAAAAAAAAAAAAAAAATTATTTTTTTTATTAGTGGAAGTGGGCCACTTGTAGGAAAGTTTATGGCAGCTTCGGCTTCACTTGTTTCGGGTGAATATACACAAATATATAGGAAGCATTCCATATCATTCATTAAAAAAAAAAAAAAAAAAAAAAAAAAAAAAAAAAAAAAAATTTTTGTGGTGGAAGTGGGCCACTTGCAGGAAAGTTTATGGCAGCTTCGTCTTTACTTGTTTCGGGTGGATATGCACAGATGTATAGGAAGTATTCCATATCATTCATTAAATAAAAAAAAAAAAAAAAAAAAAAAAATACATATTTTTTTTTTATTAGTGGAAGTGGCCTATTTACAGGAAAGTTTATGACAGCTTCGGCTTCACTTGTTTCGGGTGGATATGCACAGATGTATAGGAAGTATTCCATATCATTCATTAAATTTAAAAAAAAAAAAAAAAAAAAAAAATACATATTTTTTTTTTATTAGTGGAAGTGGCCTATTTACAGGAAAGTTTATGACAGCTCTGGCTTCACTTGTTTCGGGTGGATATACAGACATATAGAAATCATGCCATATCATTCCGAAAAAAAAAAGAAAATTTTTTTTTTTTTTTATTCTTTTTAATTTTTTAAATTTAATTTCATATGATTCTAATAAGTATGCCAAACTTCGAAAATTTGTTTCTGGACCAATAATACCTTTTTGTCTGGATTTTGTAAATCCATTTCAGAGTTTATGAAATTTGGAGGAAAATAAACAGAGCTCGGAGGGAAAAAATATTTTTTGAAAATTAGTTCTTGTGATTCTAATAAATACGCTACCCTTTGAATTTTTGTTTATTGAAACAGTAATAGATTTTTGTATGGATTTTATAAATCCATTTTAGAGTTTATGAAATTTGAAGCAAAATAAAAAGAGTTCGGATGAAGGGAAAAATAAAATGTGGCCCGTCCAAATATTTTTCGCTCACTCTGAAAATTTTTCTGTAGTTTCTGCATACATCGCTAAAGGTTAGAGAAAATTAAGACTAATAAAAAAAAACTTTGAATGAGCCAAAGAAATTAGATAAAATAAAATGTGCGTAAAATTCGATTCGGCTATTACAATATTTTTATTTTTATTGCCTCTTCAAATCATTTTTTTCCACTCTACTAATTTTTTGTTAGGTTCTGTGAATATCACTATAGCTTAGATAAAATAAAAAACAAAATAAAAAAACTCGGAATCAGTAAAAAAAAAAAAGAAATAGTCACAAAATATGCCCAAATTTAGTCCAGACCCTATAATCTTTTTCAAACTTTTTTTGTGCCTCCAATTATTTGTCGCCGACGCTCCGAATTTTTTAGCAGGTCCCATACATACCACTATAGGTTAATTAAAATTAACAGCAAAATATAAACTCTCCGGATGAGTAAAAAAAAAAAAAAAAAAAAAAATCCTGAATTAAATTCAGCCTAGACACAATAATATTTGAAAATTTTTTTTTCCCTCCAATTATTTTTCGTCTACTCCACGAATTTTTTTGTAGATTCCATACATTCCACTATAGCATAATTAAAATTAACAGCAAATCATAAATTCTCCGGATGAGTAAAAAAAAAAATTCCTCAATTAAATTCAGCGTAGACACAATAATTTTTGAAAATTTTTTTTTTCCCTCCAAATATTTTTCGCCCACTCTGCGATTTTTTTTTTAGCTTCCACACATACCACGTCAGATTCCAGAACATGATTCGTAAAATAAAAAAATTCGCTAATGGGTGAAAAAAATTTATTAAAAAAAATTTACTGCACTGTCATAAAATGCCTCGTATACATAACGATCCCATAATTGTCGAAGTAATTTTTCTTGTGTTGATTGATACCTTTTGATCTTTCTGCCAAATGCATGTGCCCTGTTTGGCCATGACACGACACACCAATTTGGCATCCTGGCCCGGATTCACTTCGGTGTATTGCGGTGTTTCGGCAAATTTCTGAATACCCTGGCAAACTGTAACATAAATTAATTCATGCGTCGTTAGAGGTGCTCTTTGTAATATACAGGATTATAGAGACACGTATTCTGTTTATAATGGTGATGAGATAGTACGCAGAAGGAGGAGGGGGAGGAGGTGGGAGGGGATGAAAAGGGTGGTAGTAGTAGTAGTCAGAGGCAGTTTCCCCTTAATAGCTATGGCATATCTGAAGACTCTGAAACACTTCAAGTCTCGATACTGCGAGATTAATTACAGCAGAGAAGAGAGGTCAATGCTTTCATCTCGATCCATTTCCCAATGCTGAATTTAATCCTCTGTTATTCCGTTGGAATATACATAGATAATGGATCGCTTATTCCAGCTCGCGAAGTGGGATAGGTGGTTGGAAATTACTATAGTGTACAGAATGCTATTGTGTACAGGACGCTACAAAATAAATTATCTTGACATATGTTAATTTATTTAAAAAAATTACACAATGAAGCAAAAAATTATTTTGACAAATTTATTTGAGAAGTATTTCCTTCTCAAATAAATTTGTCAAAATAATTTTTTGCTAAAGTCTGTAATATTTACAAAATTTAATTAGAATTGAGTAATATTAATTTGATAATTTATTTAACAATAAATCAAGATAATTTATTTTGTAACGCTACAAAATAAATTATCTTGACATATGTTAATTTATTTTAAAAAATTACACAATACAGCAAAAAATTATTTTGACAAATTTATTTGAGAAGGAAATATGTAATATTTACAAACAAAAATTAGAATTGAGTAATATTAATTTGATAATTTATTTAACAAATTATACTGCAGGGATATTTATACAGATATATAATTTATTTACAACAATAAATAATACTGCAAATAATTATTCTGCAAGGTTAATTTTGCAGTTTTAATTTCAGTTTATTGAATTAATTTGAGAAGGTAATATTTAATATTTATAAACTTTAATTAGAAGTAAAATAAATTTGATAATTTATTTAACAAATTATACTGTAGGGATATTTTTAATTTGACATTAATTTCTTCAACGAAAAATAAAATTCTATACTGAAAAATAATTTTGGAAAATCGTAGTTAACAAAAATTTTTCATGCTAAAAAATGTTGTAATATTTACAAACTGGTAAAATTGAAGTGACAAAAAATGTGTAAAATTGATAAATTCAGAAGAATTTTTTATTTATTTTTTACTATTTTATTTTATTTTATTTTTTATTGAATGTACAAATTTTTGCTCGTCAAAATGATAAAAATTATTTCCTGAAACGAAAGTACAGAAGTTTCTACTTTTATAAAACTAAAAATTGTCAAAAAAATTGTAATATAATTTTTTTAAAATCTTACTGATGTAAAAAATTTCGTATTAAAAATACAAAAATTTTAATTCGATTTTCCCAATGCAGTAAAATTTAAATAAATTAGTGAAGTAATATATTTTGAAATTAAATCACGGATCAGTTAATTTTTTAACATTAAATATTTTTATAAACTTTTCTCATTGTAGAACCGAAAATAAAAAATTACGTGTCGCGCAGTTTCATCGAAATTGCAATAAAGTGAAGAAAAAAAAGTGTCTGTGAACATTTTATCGATTTAATTAAAACTTTATGGAGTGTAAAAAAAAATGCAGTTAATTCGACAAAATAAAGTAATTTGAAAACTTCAAGTTTATGAAAACTTTTGAAGCACCCGGTTTATCGTGGGGATCTCGGTGCTTCGAACTACACGAGACCCAGAAACCCGACACTCCAACTGTGGAACGGGAGCCCAATCTCGATAAGGAATAATCCTGTGCATTCAATTAACTGTGCACTGGCCAGCTTGGCTATCACGATACCGGGTCGTGATAGTATCCAATGAAGAGAGGGATTGAAAATCAAAAAAGACGCCCAAGTCTTTGCAATATTTCCATCCTCATAAATATTTCTATATATGAAATATAATTTTTTATATTACACCAATAAATAAATGCATATAATTTTTTTTTAACTACAATATCGAAATTGATATTTATAAAAATTATTTTGAAGAAATCAGAGAAATTATTTTGTAAAAACTGAATTAACAAAAAAAAAAAAAAATTGCTAAACATCTAATGTCAGTTTTTTTTTCAAAACGCAAAAAATTTTTTTTTTTTAAATATTTCCATCACTAGCAATATTTCCATCCTCGTAAATATTTCTATATATGAGATATAATTTTTTATATTACACCAATAAATAAATGCATATAATTTTTTTTTATTAACTATAATATCGAAATTGATATTTATAAAAATTTATAATATATTCAACATCCAAACACAGAGAAATTATTTTGTAAAAACTGAATTAACAAAAAAAAAAAAAATTTCTAAATAACTAATGTTGTCAGTTTTTTTTCAAAACACAAAAAAAAATTTTTTTTAAATATTTCCATCAATAGCAATATTTTCATCCTCGTAAATATTTCTATATATGAAATATAATTTTTTATATTACACCAATAAATAAATGCATATAATTTTTTTTTATTAACTATAATATCGAAATTGATATTGATAAAAATTTATAATATATTCAACATCCAAACGCAGAGAAATTATTTTGTAAAAACTGAATTAACAAAAAAAAAAAAATTTCTAAATAACTAATGTTGTCAGTTTTTTTTCAAAACCCAAAAAAATTTTTTTTAAAATATTTCCATCAATAGCAATATTTCCATCCTCGTAAATATTTCTATATATGAGATATAATTTTTTATATTACACCAATAAATAAATGCATATAATTTTTTTTTATTAACTATAATATCGAAATTGATATTTATAAAAATTTATAATATATTCAACATCCAAACACAGAGAAATTATTTTGTAAAAACTGAATTAACAAAAAAAAAAAAAAATTGCTAAATAACTAATGTTGTCAGTTTTTTTTCAAAAGACAAAAAAAATTTTTTTTAAATATTTCCATCAATAGCAATATTTCCATCCTCGTAAATATTTCTATATATGAGATATAATTTTTTATATTACACCAATAAATAAATGCATATAATTTTTTTTTATTAACTATAATATCGAAATTGATATTTATAAAAATTTATAATATATTCAACATCCAAACACAGAGAAATTATTTTGTAAAAACTGAATTAACAAAAAAAAAAAAATTTCTAAATAACTAATGTTGTCAGTTTTTTTTCAAAACACAAAAAATTTTTTTTTAAAATATTTCCATCAATAGCAATATTTTCATCCTCGTAAATATTTCTATATATGAGATATAATTTTTTATATTACACCAATAAATAAATGCATATAATTTTTTTTTATTAACTATAATATCGAAATTGATATTTATAAAAATTTATAATATATTCAACATCCAAAGGCAGAGAAATTATTTTGTAAAAACTGAATTAAAAAAAAAAAAAATTTCTAAATAACTAATGTTGTCAGTTTTTTTTCAAAACACAAAAAATTTTTTTTTAAATATTTCCATCAATAGCAATATTTTCATCCTCGTAAATATTTCTATATATGAGATATAATTTTTTATATTACACCAATAAATAAATGCATATCATTTTTTTTTATTAACTATAATATTGAAATTGATATTTATAAAAATTTATAATATATTCAACATCCAAACGCAGAGAAATTATTTTGTAAAAACTGAATTAACAAAAAAAAAAAATTTCTAAATAACTAATGTTGTCAGTTTTTTTTCAAAACACAAAAAAAAAATTTTTTTAAATTTCCATCAATAGCAATATTTTCATCCTCGTAAATATTTCTATATATGAAATATAATTTTTTATATTACACCAATAAATAAATGCATATAATTTTTTTTTATTAACTATAATATCGAAATTGATATTGATAAAAATTTATAATATATTCAACATCCAAACGCAGAGAAATTATTTTGTAAAAACTGAATTAACAAAAAAAAAAAAATTTCTAAATAACTAATGTTGTCAGTTTTTTTTCAAAACACAAAAAAAAATTTTTAAAAATATTTCCATCAATAGCAATATTTCCATCCTCGTAAATATTTCTATATATGAGATATAATTTTTTATATTACACCAATAAATAAATGCATATAATTTTTTTTTATTAACTATAATATCGAAATTGATATTTACAAAAATTTATAATATATTCAACATCCAAATCCAGAGAAATTATTTTGTAAAAACTGAATTAACAAAAAAAAAAAATTTCTAAATAACTAATGTTATCAGTTTTTTTTTCAAAACACAAAAAAAATTTTTTAAAAATATTTCCATCCTCATAAATATTTCTATATATGAGATATAATTTTTTATATTACAACAATATATAAGTGCATATAATTTTTTTTATTAACTACAATATCGAAATTGATATTTATAAAAATTTATAATATATTCAACATCCAAACGCAGAGAAATTATTAACAAAAAAAAAAAAAATTGCTAAATATCTAATATTTTCAGTTTTTTTCAAAACGCCAAAAAAATTTTTTTTTGCTATTTTGGAAAAAACAATTGGGAAAATAATTGGTAAAAATTATTTTAGCAAACAAAAAATGACATCAAATTTTACAAAAAATTCATCATTTACGAATTTACCGTTGAAATAAAAATGTAAAATTCCACATCCAAATACAAATAAATAATTTCGTGAAAAATGGATAAATAAAAAAAAATTGCATTCAATTTTTCTAAATAAAAAGTAAAAAAAAAAATAACATCAATTATAACGAAAAACGCATCATTTACGAATTTATCATTAAAATAAAAATGTAAAATTCCACATCCAAACACAAATAAAGTATTTCGTAAATACTGGATAAATAAATAAAAATTGCTAAAATAACGTATTCAATTTTTCCAAAACACCAAGAAGATGGAAAAATTTATTGTCGTAAAAAAAAAAAAATAACATCAATTTTAACGAAAAATGCATCATTTACGAATTTATCGTTAAAATAAAAATGTAAATTTCGTTTTGTTGCTTTCAACGAATTCTCGTAAAATGCATCATGTATTTTTTTTATTTTTTTTTTTTTATTACTATGTACACCATTGTGACGAAAAAAAACACACCAGAAAATGCGTCAGTCTTTTTTGTTTTTTCAATACACATAATAATTCATTTCTGGTAGAATGCGATCATTAAATACCGAAACTGAGGCCGAAGGCTTGATTAATTGCGAATACAATTTGGCGCGGTAGATTTCATTCTGTAACCCGCCGCTGTTGCTAATGGTCGCGCAGCTGTTGAGCCAGAATATTCGGGTAGGGTTCGCGTACGTCGAGAACTATACAGTGGCGAAGTATACACATACCGCGAGTTTCCAGCGGTATGTATTTATCCTAGTGGTGGGGAACGAAGGGCCAAAGCTTTATCCCTATATATATGCAAGCATGTTCATGCAACAGTAGGGAATTCCATGAATTCGCGAAGCACGAGTGAATTAACGTTGGTGCTGGCTGGTTTCATCGTTAGCTACTAGTGCGACACATATATTAGTTGCGAGGTCACGCGCTCCGCAGAAGTCACTTCACCGACGAACATATGCAACGAGATTCCGCATACCGCGGTGTATACTTTACAGCTGTAACATTCGTGAGGACTTTTGTGCAAAAGCAAATGCATCAGCAAACTCTCGTGTTGTAATGAGAAGAGACAAAAAAACATAGTTAGCTGACAAAACCAACGGACACGGTTAAGATTGTATGTCAACAAGGACGTTTTGTATTTTTGGACTTAAAAATATTGGAGGTTATTATAAATAACTGCATAAAGATTTCATTGATAGAATTAAAAGGCGAATGACGAGATATTCGAACTCAAAGTTGCGACTTTTAAGGTAGTTATAACGCGAAGGCAAACACGTTAGATACGTCCGAATTTTTTATATCTTATAGTCTGAGTATTCGTCTTTTATTTGTGAGGAATTACGAGATACGTTACCGGATATCTCATTAAGTAAATAACTTTTTAAAACAGAGTTTTATACATGGCGTTATATAGAGAAATATAAAAAATTGACTTTTGAACAGAGAAAAATGCAGCTGAGAAATGAAATACAAAACATCTAAACAGCTCTGCGTTTTCGTTGGATCTTAAAGTAACCGATACGACCATAAAAAGTAGTAGTCACCGGACATTTCAGCGAGTTATTGTAAGTTAATTGCAAGAAATGGCGTCGTGGAAAAACAATCTCTACCAACTGTTCAAGATGGCGCCGAAGTTTGGCAACGTTGCACATCAGCTATATACGCGACAGTTACCATCGGTCGGTATATACTGGTAGTGTTCTGCAATGAAAATGAATGAAAATGATCGCTCGCATCCTAAATTGGACGTAATTAACTGAAATCGGATTTTTAAACCTATCGATACTCTTGAATTTTTCATTTTTATGGGAGTTGGTTCTACCTACAAGAAAAAGGAGAACTTATGTAGAGGTCGACAACGCGATTTTTCGCCGGTTGATCAAATTTCATTTGCGCCGATTCTTCACTGTATCTGGCTTTTTTTGTTGCTTGAATGTTGTCGAACCACGCTTTTCTTTTACGCGTAATGAATTGGCCGTTTCTTTTTCCGCAATCCGCTGTAACGTCGTGTCTTTTGGAGAATTCGACATGACAGAGCAGATTCGCCAAACAAACTTCGCAAACCTAACCTCGTTTCATGTCGGTAACGTACGATACCGGTCGAACAGTCGGTCGATATTGCGGTGTTGCCACGATGTGTCGTGTGCTTACAGAGCCAATGGCGGACGAGTCAAGACACAAGTCAAATTAGTTTTAATAACATAATTAAATTAATTACGCACGTGAAAACAATTTCGTAATATGATTGAATGAAACTTTTTTATTTTAGAATTTAATTGTGGAATATGCAGAAAGAATGAATAATAATTTCAAAGAAAAAAATATATATGCTTCCCCATGTAAATAATTAAATATTACAAGATGAAGTGGCCCGATTGTACGTACTTAGAAGACGCGTGCTCTAAGCTTGGCAACGTTGTTGATGACGTCACGTGACGCCGTGTCACGTGGTGCGAGGCGCGAAATACAAATTCTTCGTAGCGGAAATCTATTTGCTTTAGTTTTCTATTCGCGAAATTTGAAAATTGTTATTGTTATTGATCGACCAGACAGGATAAAATCGGGACAACGAAATAAATGTAAATTTGCGTCGCACCGCAGCCGTTCTCACATTGTCTTACCATTTTTCTTTTTTTACTGTTATAAATCTTCCCCGTTTACAGCGAAGCTTGTTCGTTACGGACGCCGCCATATTTATTTACTGCCGGCCGGCGTCGGAGAATCAGCTGGGCCCACTGCTACCAACGCCCAGACATTACGGCGTTGCCAAGTCGTTTCGTTGCAAGAACAAAGATCTTTCGGCCGCGTTAATCACGAATAACCCCAATTAAACTGTATTTACTAATAATTACTCAGAATATATGCATATGTGGTCTCCCTATAAAAAAGCTGACATGAATATTTATTTTCAGCGTTAAAAAACGTCGTTTTGCGATTTTAAGAGTTATCGTCAGGGATAATATAAATCAAATCAGCAACAAAACATCAAGGAAAAAGTCGAAAAACAACATTTCTAGGCAATGTTTTTCGACTTCAAACACAATAATCTAAAGTTGTCATTTCAGTTATTTTAGTTGGTCATTAAACACAATATTTGTAATTTTTCTTACTAGTTGCTCAATGACTCTAACGTATCTGACATACATCCTTAAGCATTCTCAACGAAAATTGTCTTGGTTGAAATTTCCTTCCAAACTTGAAGAACCTTCCAATTTGTTGGTTCACATCCCTTATCAATTTTTGCACCAACTGATTAGTTAATTGATGCAGCTGATCAGATGATTGACCCAGCTTAGCAGTCGATTGACTCAGTTCATCGGTTGATTGATCCAGCCGATCAGTTGGTTAATCCAACTGATCAGTTTCTTAACCCAATTGACCAGTTGCTTAACCCAATTTTTCAGTTAGTTAATCCAATTAATCAGTTGCTTAACCCAATTGTTCAGTTGCTTAACGCAATTGTTCAGTCGCTTAGCCCAATTGATCAGTTGGTTAAGTCAATTGTTCAGTTGGTGAACCCAACTGTTCAGCTGGTTAACTCAATTGTTCAGTTGGTGAACCCAACTGTTCAGCTGGTTAACTCAATTGTTCAGTTGGTTAAGCCAATTGATCGGTTATTTGATCCAATTTATCGGTTATTTGATCCAATTAATCAGCTGGTTGTTCCAATTGATTAGTTGATTGATTCGACCGATCAGTTGGGTGATCCAACTGATGTGTCGATTAACCCTGCTGATTCGTTGATTACTCCAGCTGATCGATTGGTTGCTTCAATCAAACAATTGGTAGTTTCACTCAATCAGTTGGTTGCCTCACCCAATTAATTGGAAATTTCAACCAATAAGTTGGTTTTCCCATTCAACCTATTGGTAGATTCACTTAATCAGTTGGCTGCCCCCATAAATCAGTTGGTTACATCAATCAATCAGTTGGTCGCTTCACCCAATCAGTTGGTTTTATCACCTAATATGTTTCAACCAATTTATTGTTTGCTTCAACCAATCAATCACTGCAATTTGTTGGCTATCTCAAAAAGTCTGTTTTAGAGAGGATATTTTTCAAACTCATTGTTTGATGCATATCACAATTTTTTTCCTGACCATTCCGAGTCCGGGTTTAATCCACATTCGAGCTACGTGGATTAACAATTTAAAAAATGCAGTTTTTCGAAATTATGAAAATGATTAATAAAGCGAATTCTGTACATACGGGGATAAAGCAATTCTGTACATACGTGGATAAAGCGAATATTGTACACACATACGGATACAGATATAATCTGGCTTGAAAGTACGCTCATATTGAGTGGCTTTGTATTTCACTGTTGAATGGACCTCATGAAGTTTGGAAAATCAACGAAAAGCACTCGCCACGAACGTATGCAGTTGTTAAACGCATAACCATGTGGCAGCGTCAGCGAGAAAGTTTTTAGGTTACGTAAAATTTTGATGGAGCTTCATGTTCAATGGTTTAAAATTTATAACGTCAATCAGCAACGGAAAATACGATGGCGAAATAAAAATGTAAATGTTCATGCATAAAGAAGTTATAACGAATTGGCGGCACATTTATTAACAACATCATTTTCTTTAATGAGAAAAAAAATGTTTCGTTATTTAGATTAATTTAAATTAGTTCCGGACTATATTTCTGTTATATTGCAGTACTTGAACTTACAAATACATTTTTTCTATTTGTGTAAAACATTTAAAAAAATTGTTATTCTTAATTAGTGTTCACTAAAAAAATGCTAAAGATTGATACATTTTTTTCTGGAGCTTCGAAATAAACAAATAAATAAATAAACTGATTAATACTTAGATTGGCAAATAAATTTCATGAAAAAAAAAATATTAAAAAATTTCAAATCCGTTTTGTTTTGCCAGTAGTGCGTTAAACATGCAATTTTACAAAAATAAATTTCGACCACTGCCAAAATAAAACACAACATTGACAAAAAAAAATTATCAAAAAAAAAAAAAAATTTTCGAACTTTTTTTTTTAAATCGCAACACCATTTTGATTTGTCTTCTTGTTTAGCCAGTAGTGCGTTAAATATATAATATTACAAAAATGAATCTCGGCCATTGACAAAATAAAACAAAAATAAAAAAAAAAAAAAAAAATTGTACGAACTTTTTTTTTGTAAATCTCAACACCATTTTGATTTGTCTTCTTGTTTAGCCAGTAGTGCGTTGAATATGTAATATTACAAAAATAAATCTCGACGACTATCAAAATAAAACTCAAGAATGGCAAAAAAAAGTTAATGAAAAAAAAAATTAAAAAAATTGTGCGAACTTTTTTTTTTTTAATCTCAACACCATTTTGATTTGTCTTCTTGTTTAGCCAGTAGTGCGTTAAACATGTAATATTACAAAAATGAATGTCGACCACTGACAAAATAAAACTCAATATTGATAAAAAAAATTAACCAAAAAAAAAAAAAAAAAAATTGTGCGAACATTTAAAAAAAAAATCTTAACACCATTTTGATTTGTCTTCTTGTTTAGCCAGTAGTACGTTAAACATGTAATATTACAAAAATGAATCTCGACCACTGCCAAAATAAAACATAATAATGGCAAAAGAAAAATTAACGAAAAAAAAAAAATTGTACGAACTTTTTTTTTTCTTTTTTAATCTCAACACCATTTTGATTTGTCTTCTTGTTTAGCCAGTAGTGCGTTAAACATGTAATATTACAAAAATGAATCTCGACCACTGCCAAAATAAAACATAATAATGGCAAAAGAAAAATTAACGAAAAAAAAAAAAATTGTACGAACTTTTTTTTTTTTAAATCTCAACACCATTTTGATTTGTCTTCTTGTTTACCCTGTAGTGCGTTAAATATGAAATATAACAAAACTGAATCTCGACCACTATCAAAATAAAACACAATATCGGACAAAAAAATTAACGAAAAAAAAAAAAAGTTGTACGAATTTTTTGTTTGTTTTTAATCTCAACACCATTTTGATTTGTCTTCTTGTTTAGCCAGTAGTGCGTTAAATATCTAATATTACAAAACTGAATCTCGACCACTGTCAAAATAAAACACAATATTGGCAAGAAAAAAAAATTAACGAAAAAAGAAAATTGTACGAACTTTTTTTTTTTTAATCTCAACACCATTTTGATTTGTCTTCTTGTTTAGCCAGTAGTGCGTTAAATATGAAATATAACAAAACTGAATCTCGACCAATATCAAAATAAAACAAAATATTGACAAACAAAATTAACGAAAAAAAAAAAAAAAAAAAAAAAAAAAATTTACAAAGTTTTTTTTTTTTTAAATCTCAACACCATTTTGATTTGTCTTCTTGTTTAGCCAGTAGTGCGTTAAATATGTAATATTCCAAAACTGAATCTCGACCACTGTCTAATTAAAACACAATATTGGCAAGAAAAAAAAAAAATTGTACGAATTTTTATTTTTTTTCAAATCTCAACACCATTTTGATTCGTCTTCTTGTTTAGCCAGTAGTGCATGAAATATGTAGTAATACAGAAATTACGGTGTATTATTCCCACAGAGGAAAAGCTCCTTATTCTTGGCCAGTGGAAGTGGAAGCTGCTGTGATGATCTCGAAACTAAGAGACGAGAGAGAGAGACAGAACGTGAGCACAAGTACTCGCCTCCTCGCTAACAGGTCAGGCCGCTTGAACTCCTTTGAAAAAACCTCGAGGAGCACCGACGGAACTGCTTTTGTTCGGGGTCCAAGGGAACGGAGTGTCTTCCAACGCCTCGAGACCACGCGCTTGCTTCTATGCTGCACGACCACTACTTGCCTTAGCTACGCCATGTTCGTAATAATAGAGAGCACCAGCGACGAAAACCCTTTAAACTCCCCTCTTCGTATCAACTCAGTGCCTTTCGCTGCCTTCAACTCTTAAGAGACCTCTTCTGGTGGTCGTCGTCGTCATCAGCTTCTCTCTTCTTGGTCTTCTTCGCTTTCTCGCTTTCACCGTCGCTCCAGATGCACCATCTGGTTATATACAACCGACCCCGCGGGAATCTTCAAAACGAGATATAAATTTCATGTTTCCTGTACAAAACACCGGTGGTGGTTTTATCCACCACGACGACTCCATGATTCTTCTTCCTCTTCACTTTCTCACTTTTCCTGGCTTCACATTCGCTTTATTCCACCGACCATAATATCCTCGTTACGCATTATCTTGTTGAGGGTTTATTTATATTACGAATAGGTTAATGAGTCTTATAGCACAGGGACAAATTACTCAAATTGGCATTTCAGAATTTATACATACGTTCACAATTTATTTCCTTTTTATTAGGCACCATTTTAATGGTTTGAGTGGCGAAAATTATTGGAAGAAAATCGATCATCGATTTTTTATAATAAATTGGCGAAAAATTTCTTTCAATTTAATTTGGTAAAAATTTTTTTTTAAGAAATGATTTGGTAAAATTTTCTTTTTTGAATGTCTTATAGGACATTTAAAAATTATTCAAGACATTTGAGAATTTATACATACGTTTACAATTAATTTTTTTTATTACCATTTTAATGGTTTGAGTCGAGAAAATTATTGGAACAAAATCGATGATCGATTTTGTATAATAAATTGGTAAAAATAATTTTTTTTAAATTAATTATTAAAAATGTTTTTTTATAATGTTGTCAAAATAATATTTTTATAATTTAAAAAATTTTCGAATGTACCAGGTTTAATTTTTTTATTAAAAAAAAAAGTATGATTTTTTATTGGGATTGCAATTTTTTTTTGTTGCATATTAAATAATTCTCTGATTTTTCTGAAGACATATAGAATTTAAAAAAATTCCTAACAATCTTGTAGTTCTCTTGTTCGTGAATTTATGTAACCTTTTAACTATAATAGCTTTTATAATGTTCATCTTGGAATTCTAAAAAAAAATATTGACAAATCATGGAATTCCATCAGGAACCCGTTCATCATTTTAGTTTCATAAAGAAAAAAAAATGTATTTACCCATAAAAATTAGAAACTTAAATTTGTCAATATTTTATTTTTCTTCAATATTTATTCAAAAAAGTTTTTACGTTTAATAATTTTTTTTATAAGTACAGAACCTTGCTAAAAAAAACATCAATGCCACTATTTGCTCAAACGTCAACACAACAACAAAAATAATTTCAAATTTGTTAAAATAATTATTTTTTAATTAAAAAAAAATTATAAAAAAATCATTGTTGAATTCGTTAAATAAATTTCTTCAAACTAATTTATTGTAAGGCATCATTGTAATGCAAATGTGAATGTTAATGTCCCAGGATTCGTAAAAATGTTCAAGAGAATAATTCAGAATAATTTTTCTGTGATTAGGTAACAGAAGTCTTGTTATTTTGTACGGAGACTTTAATCCGGCTTCATTTCTCTGCTATCGCGCACTTTTTCATTTTTCTTTCCACTCTTATTCTCGCGTTACGTATTTATAATAGACTCAGAGTGGCAGGGGCAACGCAGAGAGAAAAGAAATACGAGTGGAAGCGTGAACTTCGACCTGAATTATCGCCTCCGTCGAAATGGATGAGATCCTCTCGAACGGGATGACGAATAACAGAAAAATGAAAAGGGGGCGAACGAAAGATCGGAAACCCATATCTTCGTTCCGCTCATGCGAGGAATTACTTGTCAACGCACGCGCTGTTTTTCCTATATGCTACTCGTAGCCAAAGTTGGCATCGACGTTGCATTCGCTCTTAAGGGGATGCTGGAGTAGATTTTTTTATCGACTTTGGTCGGTAAGTTTCTCGATTATGACACAGATGGCGCCGACATATTCTGTTTACTTTTGGCAAAAGATACTGAATCTCCCAAAATTCAATATGGCCGCCCACGATATGGCAACAGACCTTTGCTGTTAGATATAATTGTTTCTGGAAATTAGATATGTAAAATCAGACCGGACGTCAATTCTGTGATGATTGCTGAATATTCCAAAACCATCAAAATGTCAACTACACAAGCCAAGTCCATATATAGTGTATACTACGTTCGCGTTGCAAAGGCTCGGGGCTTTTTCAAAAGTAAACAGACTACGTCAGCGCCACCTGTGTCCTAATGGGGAAACTTCATTGACGCTCTTCTCGACCTACTCTGATCGCGAACAAACTGCGTAAACGTACTTTACAAACTACGTGCGCTTCTTTTGTGCTATCGCGAATCCAACAGTCTTAAAAAATGCGAAGAACCTCATAGAATCGGCGTCCACGCTCTTCTTTTGAATGTGATGTCTAGAAATGTTTATATAGGACGAAATAGGTGGTGTTGACAGTTCGAGCGGCCATATTGGTTATCGGTAGGTTTACAAAATTACGATTTTCTTTATTTTTCAAGTGTTTTCATCCAAAATTCGAGCGGATGCCGATGCGCCTATGTTGATATTATAATCCTGTGCAATTTGAAACATATTTGTAATATATTAATAACGTAGTTTGTAAACTACGAAACCGAAGCCTTTTACCGACCAAAGTCGGTATGTTTCTCGATTATAACACAGATGGCGCCGACGTAGTCTGTTTACTTTTGGCAAACATACTGAATCTCCCAAAATTCAATATGGCCGCCCACGATATGGCAACAGACCTTTGCTGTTAGATATAATTGTTTCTGGAAATTAGATATGTAAAATCAGACCGGACGTCAATTCTGTGATGATTGTTGAATATTCCAAAACCATCAAAATGTCAACGACACAAGCCAAGTCCATATATAGTGTATACTACGTTCGCGTTGCAAAGGCTCGGGGCTTTTTCAAAAGTAAACAGACTACGTCAGCGCCACCTGTGTCCTAATGGGGAAACTTCATTGACGCTCTTCTCGACCTACTCTGATCGCGAACAAACTGCGTAGACGTACTTTACAAACTACGTGCGCTTCTTTTGTGCTATCGCCAATCCAACAGTCTTAAAAAATGCGAAGAACCTCATAGAATCGGCGTCCACGCTCTTCTTTTGAATGTGATGTCGAGAAATGTTTATATAGGACGAAATAGGTGGTGCTGGCAGTTCGAGCGGCCATATTGGTTATCGGTAGGTTTACAAAATTACGATTTTCTTTATTTTTCAAGTGTTTTCATCCAAAATTCGAGCGGATGCCGATGCGCCTATGTTGATATTATAATCCTGTGCAATTTGAAACATATTTGTAATATATTAACAACGTAGTTTGTAAACTACGAAACCGAAGCTTTTTACCGACCAAAGTCGGTAAAAAAATCTACTCCAGCATCCCCTTAAGAGTATGTGAAACACCTTCCCCCCCGACCATTCCGGTCTCAATCGGTATCAAAAACTGTAATCAACTTTTTTCATGCATACTGAAATTTTACAGCTTCAAAAGAGTTTTATCGAATGCGGTTATCACTGGAGCATTCGATGAAACTCTTTTTGAAGCTGTAAAATGGCAGTGTGCGTGAAAAAAGTTGATTACAGTTTTTATTACCAACTGCGGTATTTCACATGCTCTTAAGGAATCTTTCCAGTGTGAAAAAAAAATCGATTTTTTTTCGTCTTATCCATTAATATATACGGTCAAAAATATCCTCTCGAATTTTTAAAGCGAAATTCGAAATACTTCGCTGGTATACTTTATGGGCTTGGCATCGCCGATTAGTCGTAAGTACACAATTTAAGTATATGAAATTTCTACACTCGAAACTTTAAACGCGTTTTTCTTGAAACGACATTTTTCAAAACATTCTCCAGGGAACAGTTTTCAAGCGATCGTTTTCAAATTTTAGGAGAACATTCTTCACGCTACTCTCTATCGTGCTATGGAAACTTTTTTTTAAATCTGCTCATTTTTTTTAAAGAAAAATTGTCGAAAAAAACGGCTAAATTCGGTACTTTTTGTTCAAACCGCCGCCATTTTGTCAATTTTTCTTTAAAAAAAAAGCCTCCATAGCGCGATGGCCAATCGCATACTAATTAATAATCCTTTGGGTTTTGTTTTTTTTATTCAGATCAAATTTGCGACCTCTAGGATGTTCACCATGAGGCTATCTTTTTTATCAACATTATTTTCAACAATTAAAAAAAATATTTAAACAATAAAAATCGTCTTATAAAAAATCATTTTCTGTCATTCATGATTACCTTAATATATCATAAAAATTTCAGATTGATCGGCATATAGTAACCGTCCGAAAAAAAATCGTGAAAATAGCCTATTTTTCGGGCCGTCACACTGGAAAGATCCCTATGGGTCATTCCATACCAAGTGGTCCACCAAAATTTAGCATGGCCGCAAAAAGTGTTCATAATTTTTTCAAAAGTTGTTTATCATATCACGATCATCCATAAATTATTTCAAAATTTTAGCGCCAATGGTTTGCCCAAAATTTAATAACGATTTTTTTTTATTTTATTTTTTTCAATTCGCTGTATATTCAAAATTACCGACCGTACAAAAAATTTGTTCCTATATAAAATATAAGTTTCCGAATGTACTTTTTATTACAAATTATTCCATAGCCGGTCAAAAAAAATTTCCGCCATTTTTTGTAAGCAATATGCAATTTCTTTTCAATATTATAATTCTCGCTATCTTTATTCAGAAAAATTTAAATATTTAAATAATATATAGTGAAACTCAAAATGAATTATTATATCACAAAACATATTGCACTCGCGATTATTCTGCTCCAGATTAACAATTTAAATATTCACCACATGGATTATACAATTTCACAAATAATAAAGGTACAAATATCAGATAAAAGCTTATTCGCAATAGCTGTTTCAATAATGCGTTGCATTCGTAAAAAAAAAAAGAAAAAAATATTCCGCCGTCACGTCGCATATTTCATGGAAAATAAAATGTCCAAAAAAAAAATATATTTTTCATTTTCTGAATGTCCGGAACACTCTCCGGTCGAAAGCTGAAACTTTATCGTATAATTGAGTTACAAATTGGGATCTGGGCGGGGGGGTTTGAATTTGCATGGATTAATGGCGTGAAGTGCGTGAGAGCGTAAAAACTCGGTCGAGTGGGGTTGTGGAGGCTGAATTACAATTTTGCAAGCTGCCGAGTGTCACAGAGTCGAGTTCGCTGTGATATTCTACAGAGTAATGCATTGCACTGTACCGTTATATACACAATAAAGCATAGAGCTATACACGTGGACTAAGCAGATTCGTGACTCCGATTCATTCACACATGACTCGAGCAGCTTTCGTCGTTCTGCTAAAACTGACTAACCAGACTCTTTTTTTTTTTTTTTTTTTTTGTCAACTGGCACACAATTAGCCGAGCGAATAATCCGCGTCAGCGTCTCTTTTCACATCACCGACTCGTTATTACGTCGTTACACAGTGAGCTGTAAGTTCGATCGGTGATGCGGCCCTGATTTAGCTTCTTCCCTTCGGTCTCCCTTCGTTCCCTTTCTGATCGTGCTGAAAGCTCGGCTTCTCTCAGCGGACAATAAAAAAAATCGGGTCGCGTCGAAGGGAAATGAAATGAAAAGCGTTAAGGGCGCTGTGCGGTGACTGTGGTAAAAGAAAAGAGAGAAAAAAAAAACAAGAAAGTACGAAAGAAAGAATGAATAATCGTGAAAAAAGGGGAACACGTACGTATATTGGGATCGACACTGATGTGTCAGAAGAATAGCAAAATTGAACCATTGCCATATGCAACCCAGTTTAATTGTAAAACTTGAATTAACCGAAGCAGGTGAAAGAACTAATGAAATTCTGCAATCAGTTGGTTGATTCAGCTGTTCAGTTGGTTGATCCAGCTGTCCAGTTGGTTGATCCAGCTGTCCAGTTGGTTGATCCAACTGTCCAGTTGGTTGATTCCGCTGTTCAGTTGGTTGATCCAGGTGTCCAGTTGGTTGATCCAGCTGTCCAGTTCGTTGATTCAGATGTTCAGTTGGTTGATTCAGCTGTTCAGATGATTGATTCAACTGATCAATTGGTGGCTTCAACCGATCAGTTGGTTGATCAGACTAATCGGTAGATTGCATCAACTGATGAGTTGGCTGCTTCTATCAATAAACTAGTTGCTTCTGTTAATAAGTTGGTTGCTTCTACCAATAGCTTAATTGCAGCAACCAATAAGTTGGTTGATTCAGCTGTTCAGATGATTGATTCAACTGATCAATTGGTGGCTTCAACCGATCAGTTGGTTGATCATGCCAATCGGTAGATTGCATCAACTGATGAGTTGGCTGCTTCTATCAATAAACTAGTTGCTTCTGTTAATAAGTTGGTTGCTTCTACCAATAGATTAATTGCAGCAACCAATAAGTTGGTTGCTTCTATAAATGAGTCGGTTGCTTTCATCAATAAGTTGGTTGTTTCTATCAATAAATTGGTTGTTTCTATCAATAAATTCGTTGTTTCTATCAATAAGTTGGTTGTTTCTATGAATAAGTTGGTTGTTTCTATGAATAAGTTGGTTGTTTCTATCAAATAGTTGGTTGTTTCTATCAATAAGGTTGGTAGAAGCAACCGACAAGTTGGTTGTTTCTATCAATAAGGTTGGTAGAAGCAACCAACAAGTTGGTTGTTTCTATCAATAAGGTTGGTAGAAGCAACCAACAAGTTGGTTGTTTCTATCAATAAGTCGGTTGTTTCTATCAATTAGTTGGTTGTTTCTATCAATAAGTTGGTTGTTTCTATCAATTAGTTGGTTGTTTCTATCAATTAGTAGGTTGTTTCTATCAATAAGTTGGTTGTTTCTATCAATTAGTTGGTTGTTTCTATCAATAAGTTGGTTGCTTCTATCAATAAGTTGGTTTCATCATTAAGTTGGATGTTTCTATCAATAAGTTGGTTGATTTTTTCAATAAGTTGGATGTTTCTGTCAATAAGTTGGTTGTTTCTATCAATAAGTTGGTTGCATCAATACCTCCTTATAATAGGGTTGAGAGTTTAGCCTTTTTCAGTGGACAATACAAAATCGGATCGCGTCGAAGGAAAATGAAATGAAAAGCTTTGAGGGTACATTGCGCTGATGGATATAAAAAAAAAGTAGTAGAGAAGGGAGTTCGAAAGAAAGAATTTATAATCTGAAAAAGAGGAAACACGTACAGTGGGTTCGACACTGGTGTGTCAGAGGAACGGCCGAACCGAACCGCAGCCACGTGCAACCAAGTTTAATCGTGAAACTTGAATGAACTGAAGCAGGCGAACGAACGAATGCAGCGCTAGTGCTGATGCTGATGCTGATGCTGCTGCTACTGGTGCTGTGGGCGACGAGACTCGTGTCGCCTGTAGCGTATGGACGGGCGAACATGTATATGCTATCAGACGGGAGGTCTCTCGTTCCCACGGGATGTACTATATAGAACTATACTGAACAGGTGTCACGTGGGGTAACATGGAGTAACTCATTTTTTTACATTTTTTTTTTAGGAATATTAATGTGAATTGGATAGGAAATAAAATAATTTTATTTAAAATCAGCAAAATAATAAATTTACAATTTTATTATTGACCTGTCGTAACTTAAGGGCACCGAAATTAGTTTTTCGACTATTCCACCGATTTTCGAAAAAGAAGAAAAAAAAATTATAAATTATTTTTTTACATCAAATTTGAAACCATTTTTGGAATATTTTATTATGGCCACCCTGAATTTTAACCACCGGTGACATTTTCGTAGATAGGAAAAAATACAATGTTATTTAGGTGTATTAAAAAAAATCGCATTGTGGAATATATAAAAAATGAGGAAAATTAACATTTTGTCTTTGAAAATAAAAGGGAAATTGTGAAAGAAGTCGCAATGGAATATAAATTATTCTTTTTAATCAACGAAATAGTCGTTATCTCTAATAATGAAAATTTCGGCTTTTCTTTTTCTTATTGCAATAATAATAATGCAAGTTTCAGTTGGTTTAGAAAATTAGAGAAATTTTTTTTAAAAAACTATTCTGCTTGCTGTATCAATTTTCCCCACCTACAACTTGTACCTGTGCCACGAATCGTGCCTGCAGGGTAGCAGAACCGCAGTTTCGATATTTCGTTATATTTGAACGTGTCTATTCGTTCTTGGCACAGCGATGTGCCTGAGGGAAGCAAGCGTACGGCAGCGTGTCATGGATATGCAAATATTTTTCGGTCGATTCGTCGATCCGAGCTTCGGTGAATTCGTGAAAATTCGTAAAGAACGTTTCTCTTTTTTCTTCTTTTTTTTATTCCACATTTCTTTGACTACAATCTAAAAATTATATTTCCATAGCTCGATGCAGCGCTTTTGAAGCTATGCGTTTCTGAACGATTGCGGGGTAGAGTTCGAATGTATATTTTTCGGTAACGAATTTATGCGCAACTTTCACCTGGCCAGTGGATTGCTGAAATGTGTAGGAATGGAGTTTAAAAAAAAAAGAAAAAGTGTGCTGTCGAAAGAGGTGAAACATATTTTTACTCGGATCAAACGGACTCGGATGATGAGGGATCAGTGAGGAGGAAGGGGGGGGAGGGATGGGGTGAGTAAGAGAGAATGCGAGTCGACCGGATTTGCCGTTGCGTTTTTTTTTTTCTTTTTTTTTTTTCTTTTTTCGCCCACCAGCGCAGCGAGCGAGCAAAAGAGTGGGGTAAGGGCGCGCTCGCGTAAAAAGTTAGATCCCCTCGTTAGCGAGGATTGCAGGTCCTTTGTAACCGGGCGGAACAGCGCGCGGTGTGGGCTTCGACGTTGGGATGCCGTTGGCAGAGGGAAAGAGCGAAAGAGCACAGCAAACTACGAGTTTCAAGAAAGAAAAATAATAAATTCTGCTTTTCCTCCTGAATCTCCGCAGTCGTTGTGTGTGAAAGCGCCATTCACCATACCGGAAGCGAACGCTCGAGCCGTGTACCGCCGAGGTCTTTCGGTCACGAATTCTTCGACAACAATCGCTAGCTTCTATTTAATTACGCATTTTTTTTTTCATCCGGGAATGCAGAATGTAAGATCTTAGCAGAATGAGAAAGATTTTTCATTTCATGTTTCTTGTTCATAGAGGAAGCTGTTTTCGTGAAAGGAAAAGCTGCAAAAGGCGTTATCGCTATCTCGAATGTATGACTGCTCTCAGTGTACAACAGACATTGTAAATTTCACAACACAATATTCCCACGGTGCGTTGTTTAATGATCGGATGTTTGTGGGTCACAAGAGCAAAATGTAGAATTTATTCACATTTCAGGGAAAGTATTAGATAAGACCAGACCAGACCAGACCAGACCAGACCAGACCAGACCAGACCAGACCAGACCAGACAAGACAAGACAAGACAAGACAAGACCAGACAAGACGACACCAGACAAGACCAGACAAGACAAGCCCAGACAAGACCAGACAAGACCAGACAAGACCAGACAAGACCAGACCAGTCAAAACCAGACAAGACACGACTAGACCAGACCAGACCAGACCAGTCAAAACCAGACAAGACCGGACCAGACAAAAACAGACCAGATCAGACCAGACCAGACAAGACCAGACAAGACCAGACAAGACCAGACAAAACCAGACAAGACCAGACAAGACCAGACAAGACCAGACCAGACCAGACCAGACAAGACCAGACAAGACCAGACCAGACCAGGCAAGACAAGACCAGACAAGACCAGACAAGACCAGACAAGACCAGACAAGACCAGACAAGACCAGACAAGACCAGACAAGACCAGACCAGACTAGAACAGACAAGACAAGACAAGACAAGAACATATCAGACCAGATCAGACAAAAACAGACCAGATCAAACTGGACCAGACCAGACCTGACCAGACCAGACCAGACCAGATCAGACCAAACCAGACCAGACCAGACCAAATCAGACCAGACCAGACCAGATCAGACCAGACCAGACCAGATCAGACCAGACGAGATCAGACCAGACCAGACCAGACCAGACCAGACAAACCAGATAAGATCTGAAAATGTTTTTTTGCAACCTAGAACATTGGAAACTCGTGTCACATCCCAATAGTACCACGTTCATCGACGCATCATCTGCTACGACTCAGGTGTTGCGTTGCTGACGATACGATTACGAAGACTTAAAGATAACAATGAAAAAAGAAAAAGAAAAACAGCATCAATCTCGTGCGAACACTCCTGGGAGCGATAATACGCTCACGGTCGCGAGGAAATGGAGTCGCAAAGGGGGCTCAGCCAGTGACTAAATAGGTTTGTATCCTCGTCGAGGAGCAAATTAGATTACGTACAGGGAACAATCTACGGTGTTGAGCTACGTTATCTGTATAGCACAACGACAAGTACGATAGTTATATATATATATATATATATATATATATATACACTATAGCTACAGGGGGAGAGGAGATCGAATCGAGCCGCGAGAGGCCGAGGCGTACGCTGACGTGTTTTCCGGCGCCGGGAAGGACTCAGACCTCTATACCGGCTGCATACTGTCTTAATAAACGTTTGGTCGTGGCTTTACTCCAGACTCTCTTCGTGTCCGGAACCTGGGAACTCGCCGACTGACTCAGCATCACCACCGTCAGCCACGAGATAAAGAAGCTTCACCATGCAAAATGAGAGAGCCATTCTGGAGAATATTTCCGTCTCTCTGTTTTCCACGTTTTGACAAACAACCAACGAAGAATTAAATTCTCCGTTCATCAACTTTTCCCTCATTGTCTCCGCATCCGCCACTTTCTCAAACTGGACAAAACTCACGGGAGGTTGGTATACCATTTTCAACTCGGTTTGCAACCTTTGCTCTCTCATTTAGCCTATCATTTAGCGATTTTGCCGGGTCTCTCACTTGTCAGCTCTTTCGTTCAGGCCAAAGCAAATATATATTCCGAGTTGAAATTTCGACCCTTCAAACATCCTTCTTTGAATCGAAATGGGTAAAATATGCCACTTTTAAAGGTTCATACACGAGTCTAAAAATCTCATGTCACTCTGGAGGATCTAATTTATGATCCAGACATACAAATTTTAGAACAAGGTTTTCTTCGTTCACTCCAAGTAGGTAATATCTGCCATTTTCGGAGGGTCTGCGGAGGGTCTATTAAAATTATATTCAAATGGGATAATTTAGACGAAATTTTAAAGACGGGGAGTTGATGATTTTTTTCCATATAGTAGTATCTTCAAAGAATAATTTGTGTAAATTTTAGATTTTTCTAACATTATTTAGTCCCACAATAAAATATTGACTGCAAACTCCGGAAAACTCCATGTATTTTAAATTTGAAACTTCACTCCTCTTGGGGGGTTGGTTAAGGGTGGAAGAAAAAATTTGAAAAAATTCCACCATTTGTTTCAATATTTTTGGGTGGCATTTCGATGAGACTCTGTTTATCGACCACTCTAAAACCCGACAGAAATATAAATTGAAAAAATTTGATTTGAAAAGATTACATCCAAATGAGATATAATTCAGACGAAATTTTAAAGGTGGGGGGTTCATGATTTTTTGTCCATATAGCAGTATATTCAAAGAATAATTTGTGTAAATTTTAGATTTTTCTAACATTATTTAGTCCCACAATAAAATATTGACTACAAACTCCAGAAAACTCCAGAAAACTCCAGAAAACTCCATGTATTTTAAATAGGAAACTTCACTCCTCTTGGTGGGTTAGTTAAGGGTGAAAGAAAAAATTTGAAAAAATTCCAGCATTTGTTTCAATTTTTTTGGGTGTTATTTCGATGAGACCCTGTTTATCGACCACTCTAAAACCCGACAGAAATATAAATTGAAAAAATTTGATTTGAAAAAATTACATCCAAATGGGATATAATTCAGACGAAATTTTAAAGGTAGGGGGTTCATGATTTTTTGTCCATATAGTAGTATCTTCAAAGAATAATTTGTGTAAATTTTAGATTTTTCTAACATTATTTAGTCCCACAATAAAATATTGACTACAAACTCCAGAAAACTCCAGAAAACTCCAGAAAACTCCAGAAAACTCCATGTATTTTAAATAGGAAACTTCACTCCTCTTGGGGGGTTGGTTAAGGGTGGAAGAAAAAATTTGAAAAAATTCCACCATTTGTTTCAATATTTTTGGGTGGCATTTCGATGAGACTCTGTTTATCGACCACTCTAAAACCCGACAGAAATATAAATTGAAAAAATTTGATTTGAAAAAATTACATCCAAATGGGATATAATTCAGACAAAATTTTAAAGGTGGGGGGGTTCATGATTTTTTGTCCATATAGTAGTTAATAAATAAAATAATTTGTGTAAATTTTCGATTTTTCTAACATTATTTAGTCCCACAATAAAATATTGACTACAAACTCCGGAAAACTCCATTTATTTTAAATAGGAAACTTCACTCCTCTTGGGGGGTTGGTTAAGGGTGGAATAAATTTTTTTTTTAATTTCCAGCATTGGATTTAATTTTTTTTTGGTGGAATTTCGATGAGACCCTGTTTAACGACCACCCTAATGTATAGAGATTAGGTATTGGACGAGAACTAGAATGGAGACTGTTCCGCGGCGGGCCACGAGCAGCCGCGGGGCTCTGGAACCAACATCACCATAGCACCAGCATCACCGCCACGACCGCCACTGTCGCTCTCTCGTAACTCAAGCGCAACGCGTCCGATGCATAACGTAGATTAATCTGTTTGTTGATCCCCGCTCGGGCCGCTATCAAGCGAATGATGGGCGGAGCTGGAACCATAGCATTTTCCAGCCACGCTCTCGCGGTCTATTCTCCGCGATCGAACATCACTGTTATGCAGAAATGAAGTTGAATCCTCTGCTTGGTCTTCTCGGCATTATTTATGTACTATCCACTTGCCATTCTCAAAACTTTCTCGTTTCCCCGCCTTTGCCCATGCTCCTCCGGTATGATCTTTCCATTAGACGATGGATGAACGAGAAAAGGGCATAAGCAGTGAACCCTTTGTGAATTGGGAATGCTCATGGTTTATTAAGTCATTTGCGACTGCATAATGTATTTATTCTTTTCGGAGAGTATCAAAAGTTCAGCATTTTTTATGTTAGTGTTGTGTATATCATGAATTATTTCGACATCTTTATAAATGTTCCCCTAAAAGACACACAATCACTGTCTGTAACTCTTTTTGTAACTGGGCAAAAGATTTTTTAAATTTTGTACTTTATTATTATACAAATTTAATTGGCTTTATCTCAATAGTGTAATTATATTTATTTTCAGAATCGTAGGAGTTCCAAATTAAATTCAAAGATTTTAATTTGAAACTTTTGATAATTGAAAGCTTTGCTATTTAAGGGGATGCTGGAGTAGATTTTTTTTACCGACTTTGGTCGGTAAAAAGCTTCGGTTTCGTAGTTTACAAACTACGTTGTTAATATATTACAAATATATTTCAAATTGCACAGGATTATAATATCAACATAGGCGCATCGGCATCCGCTCGAATTTTGGATGAAAACACTTGAAAAATAAAGAAAATCGTAATTTTGTAAACCTACCGATAACCAATATGGCCGCTCGAACTGTCAACACGACCTATTTCGTCCTATATAAACATTTCTAGACATCACATTCAAGAGAAGAGCGTGGACGCCGATTCTATGAGGTTCTTCGCATTTTTTAAGACTGTTGGATTGGCGATAGCACAAAAGAAGCGCACGTAGTTTGTAAAGTACGTTTACGCAGTTTGTTCGCGATCAGAGTCGGTCGAGAAGAGCGTCAATGAAGTTTCCCCATTAGGACACAGGTGGCGCTAGCGTAGTCTGTTTACTTTTGGAAACGCTCCGAGCCTTTGCAACGCGAACGTAGTATACACTATATATGGATTTGGCTTGTGTAGTTGACATTCTGATGGTTTTGGAATATTCAGCAATCATCGCAGAGTTGACGTCCGGCGTGATTTTACATATCTAATTTCCAGAAACAATTATATCTAACAGCAAAGGTCTGTTGCTATATTGTGTGCGGCCATATTGAATTTTGGGAGATTCAGTATCTTTTGCGAAAAGTAAACAGACTACGTCGGCGCCATCTGTGTCATAATCGAAAGACTTACCGACTTTGGTCGGTAAAAAGCTTCGGTTTCGTAGTTTACAAACTACGTTGTTAATATATTACAAATATATTTCAAATTGCACAGGATTATAATATCAACATAGGCGTATTGGCGTCCGCTCGAATTTCGGATGAAAACACTTGAAAAATAAAGAAAATCGTAATTTTGTAAACCTACCGATAACCAATATGGCCGCTCGAACTGTCAACACGACCTATTTCGTCCTATATAAACATTTCTAGACATCACATTCAAAAGAAGAGCGTGGACGCCGATTCTATGAGGTTCTTCGCATTTTTTAAGACTGTTGGATTGGCGATAGCACAAAAGAAGCGCACGTAGTTTGTAAAGTACGTTTACGCAGTTTGTTCGCGATCAGAGTAGGTCGAGAAGAGCGTCAATGAAGTTTCCCCATTAGGACACAGGTGGCGCTGACGTAGTCTGTTTACTTTTGGAAAAGCTCCGAGCCTTTGCAACGCGAACGTAGTATACACTATATATGGATTTGGCTTGTGTAGTTGACATTCTGATGGTTTTGGAATATTCAGCAATCATCACAGAATTGACGTCCGGTCTGATTTTACATATCTAATTTCCAGAAACAATTATATCTAACAGCAAAGGTTTGTTGCTATATTGTGTGCGGCCATATTGAATTTTGGGAGATTCAGTATCTTTTGCCAAAAGTAAACAGACTACGGCGGCGCCATCTGTGTCATAATCGAAAAACTTACCGACTTTGGTCGGTAAAAAGCTTCGGTTTCGTAGTTTATAAACTACGTTGTTAATATATTACAAATTTGTTTCAAATTGCACAGGATTATAATATCAACATAGGCGTATTGGCGTCCGCTCGAATTTCGGATGAAAACACTTGAAAAATAAAGAAAATCGTAATTTTGTAAATCTACCGATAACCAATATGGCCGCTCGAACTGTCAACACCACCTATTTCGACCTATATAAACTTTTCTAGACGTCACATTCAAAAGAAGAGCGTGGACGCCGATTCTATGAGGTTCTTCGCATTTTTTAAGACTGTTGGATTGGCGATAGCACAAAAGAAGCGCACGTAGTTTGTAAAGTACGTTTACGCAGTTTGTTCGCGATCAGAGTAGGTCGAGAAGAGCGTCAATGAAGTTTCCCCATTAGGACACAGGTGGCGCTGACGTAGCCTGTTTACTTTTGGAAACGCTCCGAGCCTTTGCAACGCGAACGTAGTATACACTATATATGGATTTGGCTTGTGTAGTTGACATTCTGATGGTTTTGGAATATTCAGCAATCATCACAGAATTGACGTCCGGTCTGATTTTACATATCTAATTTCCAGAAACAATTATATCTAACAGCAAAGGTCTGTTGCTATATCGTGTGCGGCCATATTGAATTTTGGGAGATTCAGTATCTTTTGCCAAAAGTAAACAGACTTCGTCGGCGCCATCTGTGTCATAATCGAAAAACTTACCGACCAAAGTCGATAAAAAAATCTACTCCAGCATCCCCTTAAGGGTTTTAAGTTTTTTTAAAATCAGATGACTGGGTTGTACTATTTGGACTTCCCACGGGTTGATCCGGTTTTCTGAAGTTTTCTGCACCGAAGTGTGAACACGATAAAATAGGAGGTTGCGAAAAGTAGCGGCGATGAAAACTTTAGGAGACACTTAAGGAAGAAAAAGGGCGAGGATCGTAAGCGCTTGATGAGAACATAGCTAAGAATCACTCAGACAACAACGAAAACTTTAGTTATTCATAATGTAGATAAAAATAAAAAAAAATACAAACCCATGCATCGACAAATACTTAAAGTCCCCAAGGGGCTAATAACCTAAAGCAAAAGTTAGAGAAGCACCAACGAAATTCGCAGCGTTGTCTCTTATCCAATTCTTTCAGTCATCCATGGGAAAACGGAGCTTGTAGCTTCGGTTTGAGTTTGAGCTTTGTATATACTTCCACCGACGCTTCGCTGATGGCAAAGAATAATGCTACAGCACTTCTCGAAAGCTCAAAGTTAAATTCGCGGCTTGTAGTATAAGATAGAAGGGGAGAAAAAAACTTACTTTTTTGCTTCCCCATAGAGGAAGCTTTATTTTAAACAAAAATTCTTTGTTCGAGATTTTCATGTCACAACACTTGGAATGGTCTGAAACGTCGAGAAAAGTGGTTTAGAAAAATTGTCCGGATGTATTTGTCTGTGTGTGATGAAAGGCTAAAAATTCATATAACTGTAACTTGTAAACTATTCGACCGAATCAGCTCAAATTTGAACAACATGTACGTTACTGGCTAATCTTCAATTGGTATAAATTTTATGAAAATCGCTTACCGCATTTCATTTTTATAAGAATTTTGAAATTTTGAAAAAAGTACGTAAACGCTGTAGCTTGAACAAATTTTTAGCTATCGGACTGAAACTTCGTATTAAAATTGAACAAAGTGATGAGGCCTTTCGTATTGAATTTGGGCGAAATCGGTAAAGCGGTTCGGTTTTTAATGAGATTTTGAATTTTTCGAAAAATTTTCGTCTCGCTCTAATTCAGGTAAAATTTTGACAAATCGACTGAAATTTTCTACACAGGAAAAATAACATTCAGCCCTGCTACGTACCAAATTTGTTGATGATCGGTAAAACGATTCGGATTTTACGTGATTTTCAATTTTTTCTTATTCAAGGTGATGTATTTTTTCAATTTCACAACTACAATTTATTTTTGGCATCATACATGGCTACAACTATGTATTGACTTTTCGTTTTTCTTTCTCTTTTCGACAACTTGTTGCCAAATTTTATTTCTTCATTATTCAAATTTCTATAAATTTGAGATTCAAAAATTTGTATTTAAAATAAGGATGCAAAGTAGAACTTTGCACGTTGCTTCGTCAATAATTTTCATTTTTCGCAAAGTTCCCTCTATGAGGAAGCCAAAAATTAAATAGAGAAACTTCCTCTTTTTTTATTGTCAAAGGATCGTTGCTTCTATTCTTCGCACTGTAAGACGTAGACTGCAACTCTACGTAGATTCTCTTTTATATAAACGCACACATGTATCAAGGAAAGCTGTTGCGAAGTAAGGGGCGGGGGGTGGGAGGGGGGGAAGGATATAAATTGCTCGAGGAGCTCGTTAGGACTCACCGAACGTATCGTTCCGGTATGGAACAAGCCGAGGATGAAGTATCACGAGGAGAGTTGAGTGGCCGGTTTTACGCTTCTCGCTTTTCTTCCCTACTACTTCCTCCCCCCTCCCCCACTTCCTTCCCTACCCCATCTTCTTCTCTTCACCCTTGCGATTCGCGAAGCGTCGAGGCATCGCGTAACATCGTTGAGTTATGGCTTTGGGTTGTTGGTAGCAAGTACTTGTGTGTTGTATAGTGTGTACAGGACATTCCGACCCAAGTTCATCGAACCATGACCGTCATACAAAAACGTTTTCCTTTCGTTCCAACGTTTAAAAAATTTCTCGTCTGTTGGGCAAGAGTAAAATATCGGCGTTTGTTTAATTGAATTTTTATCGATTTTTAAGAAGAGCACAGAATTTTTTATTCTTTTAGTGCTGGAGTTTTATTGATTTATGGAAATAAAGTAACGCGAAATACCAAAAAAAAACGAATTTTTTTCTTAACTTTCAGGTTTTTTTTCGGTTCACTTCGGTTCTTATCGGTCCTTAGTAGTTCACTTCGGTTTTTATTGGTTCTTGTCAGTCCTAGGTAGTTCACTTCAGTTCTTATCAGTCCTTAGTAGTTCACTTCAGTTCTTATCAGTCCTTCGTAGTTCTTATCGGTTCTTATTAGACCTTAGTAGTTCACTTCAGTTCTTATCAGTTCTTAGTAGTTCACTTCAGTTCTTATCAGTCCTTAGTAGTTCACTTCAGTTCTTATCAGTCCTTAGTAGTTCACATCAGTTCTTATCAGTCCTTAGTAGTTCTTATCGGTTCTTATCAGTCCTTAGTAGTTCACTTCAGTTCTTATCAGTCCTTAGTAGTTCTTATCGGTTCTTATCAGTCCTTAGTAGTTCACTTCAGTTCTAATCGGTTCTTATCAGTCCTTAGTAGTTCACTTCGGTTCTAATCGGTTCTTATCAGTCCTTAGTAGTTCACTTCGGTTCTAATCGGTTCTTATCAGTCTTTAGTAGTTCACTTCGGTTCTAATTGGTTCTTATCAGTCCTTAGTGGTATACTTTGGTTCTTATCAGTCCTTAGTAGTTCACTTCGGTTCTTATCGGTTTTTATCAGTCCTTAGTAGTTCACTTCGGTTCTTATCGGTTTTTATCAGTCCTTAGTAGTTCACTTCGGTTCTTATCGGTTCTTATCAGTCCTTAGTAGTTCACTTCGGTTTCAATCGGTTGTATCGGTCCTTAGTAGTTCACTTCGGTTCCAATCGGTTGTATCGGTCTTTAGTAGTTCACTTCGGTTCCAATCGGTTGTATCGGTCCTTAGTGGTTCACTTTGGTTCTTATCAGTCCTTAGTAGTTTACTTCAGTTCTTATCGGTTCTTATCAGTCCTTAGTAGTTTACTTCAGTTCTTATCGGTTCTTATCAGTCCTTAGTAGTTCACTTCCGTTTTTATCGGTTCATATCAGTCCTTAGTAGTTCACTTCGGTTCTTATCAGTTCTTATCAGTTCTTATCGGTTCTGTTGGTTTTTTTTCCAGTTCTTTCGGGTTCTTTTCGGTTCTTAACCATTCTTATCGATACTTATTGGTTCTAACTTGTTCATATAATTTCTTTTGGAACCTATTTTCTCAGCTAATATTTACAACAACAAAAATAAAATAATATCTATTTTGGCTGGAAAGTCCTGTAGAATAAGTGCATAGGCTGTTATGCAAAGGAGCAGGAGGAACAGATACGCGAAAGCCCTCGCCTTTCCAAAGTGCGTAAAGTGCAGCATGCATGTGCCATGCGAGTAGAGCGTAGGAAGTAGCAAGAGGGCGTGTCGTGTATCGGGAACGTGGGTTATAATTAATATTGAGTATCAAAGTCGGTCGCTAAGAGGCGACCGCATGGATGTACTCTATTGGGACCGTAGTCTAGCTAACTCGCACTGTAACTAGGTTATATTGGCCTTGCGAGACGCACCAATACCACGATGTGTTACATAACATACCATACAATGTCATCTACATGTATATCTTGTGCACATACGCATACAATGTTAAGGATGCATCCGACCCAGCAATACTCCGAAGTGCCCCATCGAGAACCAACTGCCACAGCAGTTTCGGTATACTAACAGATGCAAGACACGCGTGCACTGTACATAACGCTATATCGCCGTTGGGGTTTCACGACGAAGCGATACATACGCGTAAGTCGTTTCCTCGCTCTATGAAGCGAAAACAGTGCCCCATTGATGAATGGGTTAAAGGTCCTTTAGATACATTCCCAACCAAAAGTCGAAATTCCGTAATGTACGACTCATAAAAAATTATTTAAAAAATTTGACGATATTACAAATACTAAAAATAATAATGATGCCTAAAAGTTATTCAAATATTAGAGAAAAATAGTTCAGCTAATTAGATAGGAAATGTTAGTTTTTTTTTCGAAAAATTCCTTTTTTTCAGGAGCAGAAAAATGAAAAGTTTTTGATTCTGCTTAAAATTAATTTTTTTTGTTTGTATTTTTATTGTAATCAAATATCAATAGAAATCATACAAATTCAGAAAAAAAACAAAGATTTAATTTTTTTGAGAAAAAAAAAGCTTTCAGTGAGTTTGATGAGCATTTATTAAAATCAATGTTTTGTATTATTGTTATGTAAAATCTGTGACCTAAATTTTGAAAGCATCATACTTTTGTTTGTGAATGTATGTATGAATTATCTTTAATGTCGTGAGGTTAACGCGACAAGTAGATTCCACATAAGACGTATTAAGTACCTCGTCTGAGCTATACGTGTTTTTACTACTAGCGAAGTAGCGGCGTGTCACCACTTGGGCGTCGGAGTTGCGCGCAAACCCGCTACGACTACTTTTAGTGAGCGGCTGACTACCATAGACCGTTACTACTTATATGTACGGGCCGTTAAGAGTGTCACAGTCGTAGATTTATAGTCAGCACTGTTGTCCTTTATCCTTCGCAGCTTGAGTTAATTGGAGTTACTTCTGTGTCACTATAGTAGAAAATGAAATAGTGTGTAAACTTCGTGTACTCGTTACATTATGTAAAAACATCTGTTGGAATATAGTTTTTAAATAAACGACATTTTATTTTTAATATGAAATGTAAATGCTTTTTTATGACACTTTGCCCATTTCATGTTATTTCAACGATTGTTATTTCAACCACTGTTATTTCAACGATTATTATTCAACGACTGTTATTTCAACGATTGTTATTTCAACGACTATTATTTCAACGATTGTTATTTCAAGGATTGTTATTTCATCGATTGTTATTTCAACGATTGTTATTTCAACGACTGTTATTTCAACGATTGTTGTTTCAATGATTGTTATTTCAACGATTGTTATTTCATCGATTGTTATTTCAACTATTGTTCTTTCAATGATTGTTATTTCAACGATTGTAATTTCAATGATTGTTATTTCAACGATTGTTATTTCAACGATTGTTATTTCAACGATTGTTATTTCAACGATTGTTATTTCAACGATTGTTATTTCAACGATTGTTATTTCAACGATTGTTATTTCTTCAACGATTAATATTTTATCGCTTGTTATTTCAACGATTGTTATTTCAACGATTGTTATTTCAACGATTGTTATTTCAACGATTGTTATTTCAACGATTGTTATTTCAACGATTGTTATTTCAACGATTGTTATTTCAACGATTGTTATTTCAACGATTGTCATTTCAACGATTGTTATTTCAACTATTGTTATTTCAACAATTGTTATTTCAACGCTTGTTATTTCAACCCTTGTTATTTCAACGATTGTTATTTCAACGATTGTTATTTCAACGATTGTTATTTCAACGATTGTTATTTCAACGATTGTTATTTCAACGATTGTTATTTCAACGATTGTTATTTCAACGATTGTTATTTTTTCGATTGTTATTTCAACGATTGTTATTTCAACGATTATTATTTTATCGCTTGTTATTTCAACGATTGTTATTTCAACGATTGTTATTTCAACGATTGTTATTTCAACGATTGTTATTTCAACGATTGTTATTTCAACGATTGTTATTTTTTCGATTGTTATTTTTTCGATTGTTATTTCAACGATTGTTATTTCAACGATTATTATTTTATCGCTTGTTATTTCAACGATTGTTATTTCAACGATTGTTATTTCAACGATTGTTATTTCAACGATTGTTATTTCAACGATTGTTATTTCAACGATTGTTATTTCAACGATTGTTATTTCAACGATTGTTATTTCAACGATTGTTATTTCAACGATTGTTATTTCAACGATTGTTATTTCAACGATTGTTATTTCAACGATTGTTATTTCAACGACTGTTATTTCAACGATTGTCATTTCAACGATTGTTATTTCAACGATTGTTATTTCAACGAATGTTATTTCAACGATTGTTATTTCAACGATTGTTATTTCAACGATTGTTATTTCAACGACTGTTATTTCAACGATTGTCATTTCAACGATTGTTATTTCAACGATTGTTATTTCAACGATTGTTGTTCCGAAGTTTGTTTTTCGACAGTTTTTATAGCGGCGGTTGTTAATGCGATGATTGCTATGGCGACTTGTTTTCCTCACAGTTAAAATTCAACTTGTTTGATCGTCTGACTATAAGACGCTTTTACTACTAGCACCACATTTAATTCATGAAAGAACCTCTATCCGGAAGAATAGAAATGCAAATGCATTAGGAGTTAACATGTGCAGCGTTGTAACGAAGTACCGACGACAATAGTCATTGGACTAGTTAACAGAAGTAGTTACAGACAGGAAGGATATGCGAAAGACCAGGTAGGTGGGTCTAGCACGTCACGGTCTCTCTGAGGCGACGGTGCGGGTGGTAGTCGTTCCACAAATTACTCCCACGACGTAACGTTTGCGATTGTGTACACAAGGTCCGAGTTTCCCGGGCTCTACGGAACTACTACCTGATACACCTATACAAGGAAACCACATCTTCCTTGTTCTATGACTTACAAATACACATATACACATACACATTATATTCTACTGTGTCACCAGTACTCAACGGCAGAACTAGTGGTCAGACGTGACGTCTAATGGTCACGTCTGACCAGTACTGACTGGTTTCCTTTATATCGTCGTGGTCGTTGCGGCTTGAGAGTACAACTACGAGTACGACGACTTCGCTCTCCTTCCCTGTACCATCATAGTCATCACCGGCGCGCTGATTACTTTCCGTGCACTCGGTCAAAGCCCGTGCAGTACGATTGTTTCGTCTCTCTGTGTCATGTATAGATGTGGCAAATGCAATATAGGCTGTTACACGCCAAATGGCCTTGTAACACTTCTTCTTATTGATATTCAAGATTGCAGCCAATAAATGTTTTTTGAACATTTGTGTGATAAGCCGGAAAATGTATTTTAGCTAATTATTTAGGTAGACAAATAATAATTGTTTTTTTTTATCTGGCAGAATTTCGTGAGAAATTATTGGTGGAATCGATAATTAAGAATTGTGGTAATTTATGGGCAATAATTGATTATAAACTATAAATTGTTTCTTGAAAAAGTGAAGACTTGAAGTTGTGTTGAAGTTTGGTGCAGCTTTAGTTCAGTTGAAACGACGCCAATTTGGCTTGGAATCGCCTATATATATATATATATAAGGTACTGTGTGTACGTCGTACTTTGATGTATATAGGACGCCATAACGTAATACCGCTACTCTATTACAATCGTGCCCGCTGGCCATAGGATACCTGTTTCGAACTAGTTCGTCCTTGCCAAAGAAACGACTACGACGAAATCGGAGAAGATACGACGAGGGGATGAGAAAGACGGAGAGAAGGAAAGTTCGTTACTCGGCACTGATGGAAAAAGAAATTGTGGTAAATCGAGCACGCGGATTTGAGGTAACCGGCGTACAGCTTGGTTCAGGGCTCACCCTGGTCTCAATTGTATAAAGTGTTGCCAACATTTCGAATATAATGAAAGATCCAGTTTTTGTACCACATTTTTTTCGAATTACAAATACAATAAGGAAAACGGAAATGGTTATTCTGTTCCCTCAGACCCTGATTATTCCGAATTCCCTCAGACCCTGATTATTCCCAATTTCCTCAGGCCCTGATTATTCCCAATTGTCTCAGGCCCTGATTATTTCTAATTCCCTCAGGCGTTGATTATTCCCAATTTCCTCAGGCCCTGATTATTCCCAATTCCCTCAGGCTCTGAATATTCCCAATTTTCTCAGGGCCCCGATTATTCCTAATTCCCTCAGGCCCTGAATATTCCTAATTCTCTCAGGCCCTGATTATTTCTAATTCCCCCTGGCCCTGATTATTTCCAATTTCCTCAGGCCCTGATTATTCCCAATTCCCTCAGGGCCTGATTATTCCTAGTCCTCTAAGGCCCTCTTTATTCTTAGTTTCCTAAGGCCCTGAATATTCCCAATTCTCTCAGGTCCCGATTATTCCTAATACCCTCAGGCTCTGATTATTCCTAATACCCTCAGGCTCTGATTATTCCTAATTCCCTCAGGCCCTGATTATTTCCAATTCCCTCAGGCCCTGATTATATCCCATTCCCTCAGGCCCTGAATATTCCTAATTCTCTCAGGCCCTGATTACTTCTAATTTCCTGAGGCCCTGATTATTTCCAATTCCCTCAGGCCTTGATTATTCCCAATTCCCTCCGGCCCTGATTATTCCTAGTCCCCTAAGGCCCTCTTTGTTAGATAATTGCAGAAATAAATAAGTTGGTTGAGGCAACAAACCAATTGGACGGGCCAGAAAATTAATTGGTTGGCAACTAACGAATTGGGTGTCACAACCAACTAGTTAATCGGACCAATCAAAAAATTGGTTAACCTGACCAACTTAATCGCTTGGAGCGTACATAACCATGTGAATGGTTGTGGCAACCAATTATTTATCTCCGTGCATTTATAGTGATATGAAGGAAGTCAAGGGGGAGCGATAGTTAGGAAATCCACATCCCACTTGTATGTCCATCAACCTCCAATATTTGTAGATTTGAAATCAATCGGCAGAACGTACAAGACATCCATGACCAGTCATGGTATTACCATGAAGGACAAAAAGCGCTTTACGTTTCTCTTCATTCGTGTCCACATATGTTATTCCGCGGTGACTCGTCGTCGTTGTCGTCGTTGACGTCGTGCGGACGCCGTTAGCGGCGGCACGTCGTCGCCGCCGCCGTCGTCGTCGTCGTCGTCGTCGTTGTCGTCGCCGTCGTAGTTGTAGTAAACCTCCGGCATCCGGATATTTATTCCAAGCGCGTAGCTTCCGTCTGGCTTCAGGGACCGAGAACCCGCGGCTCTGTCCGGACGTCGCGTGCGCCCAGCCATAACCATACAAACTTATACCTATAGCATTTCTTTCGCATGTCTGTCCGTCCGTCTGTCCGTCTGTCTTCCTGTCTGTGCACGCGCTCAACTCCACGTGGAATAAAATAAAAATATGACATTAACGCATCGTCACCAACGTCGTCGTTCGTTGCGCGGCTTTTAGCATTATTTCCCTCAGCCTCAGCCTCAGTGTCTTTCCCTCTTTCTCTTTTGCTCATCTCGACTTTATCCTTGACGCCTTGCTCTGTCGACACCCGACGTAGAACACTCGGAAAACTCGTGGGTAGCCTATCCACTAAAGGAGAAACGTACGAAGTGAGAGAAAGAAAGATGGAAAGGCGAAAGGACATCAACGTCACCCACCGCGTTCCCCCAGCGACCCTCACCCTCTCTCCCTCTGTCTTTCTCTTTCAACCTCAACCTCTCCTCTTTCTCTCTGAAAACCCTGACGTTGGGATTGTGCAAATGCTCGCGAATCCCTGTTTACGGCAGCATTTTACGTCTGCGACTGCTGCGAGGGAAAAATCTTCCTCCTTTTCCACCCCGCTGTACACACGTCGTTGCCCGACGTTACAACAGTTTCCAAATGTGCGATAACCCCAGTGAACGTATGTATAGGAGACCGGGGCGTAGTTGTTTGACACAGATGGCATTTTTTTCTGCCTTCACCAGGAGAGCTTGTTGATCTTTTCTTTTTTCTTGAGCTTCCCTTAAAATTATTATTTGGTTGGAAAGGCGTATAAAGGGAAAATGGAAGAGTGACATACGATACTATATGGGGAATTAGGTTGGTTTGAAAATAAAAACTGGTTGGTTTTTATTGGTAGAGATGGAAGTGAGAAAAAATGGTTTAATATCGTAATTGGAAGTCCAAACATAAAAGTGTCAGGCCATGATTTTCTACGATCTGAGTAAATGGCCAATATCTGCCATTTTTGGCAAATCTGCAAAGGGTTATTACCACCTTTGGCTTGCTCAGCTAGATCTTCAAAATGGATCCAAGTTTAAATCTGCACATTAGAGTAGCTGTATTTGAAAAAAGAGTCTTTTCCACCAGACTTTAATATCACAAGGCTGTGTTAAAATGTCGTCAAATAATATACTTCTTTAACACAAAAATACATCAAATAGGCAATACGTCGTTTCTACACAACCCGATTCTGCACATCACCGACTCAACACCACCGACTCTACACAACGGCAATTCGACACATGCCTCGATTCAACACAACAGCAACTGTACATATCATCAACTCGACACATCACCAACTCGACACATGCCTCAATTCGACACAACCCTAATTCTACACAGCCCCGATTCTACACAGTCACAACTGTCACGAGCCAAATGCACAACAACAATACTCTACACAGCCCCGATTCTACACAGGCACAAATGTCACGAGTTAAATTCACAACGGCAATACTTTACACAGCCCCGATTCTACACAGGCACAACTGTCACGAGCCAAATGCACAACGACAATACTCTACACAGCCCCGATTCTACACAGGCACAAATGTCACGAGTTAAATTCACAACGGCAATACTCTACACAGCCCCGATTCTACACAGGCACAACTGTCACGAGCTAAATTCACCAAAGTCCCGATTCAACACATCACCGATTCTACACCGTCACCACCTCACAGCCAATCAGCGTATGTCGTTCAAGCATTCCAACTCATCGGCGCACTATGATTGGATGGGAGTTGGTGACGGTGTAGAATCGGTGATGTGTTGAATCGGGACTTTGGTGAATTTAGCTCGTGACAGTTGTGTCTGTGTAGAATCGGGGCTGTGTAGAGTATTGCCGTTGTAAATTTAGCTCGTGACATTTGTGCCTGTGTAAAATCGGGACTGTGTAGAGTACTGCCGTTGTGAATTTAGCTCGTGACATTTGTGCCTGTGTAGAATCGGGACTGTGTAGAGTATTGTCGTTGTGGATTTGGCTCGTGACAGTTGTGACTGTGTAGAATCGGGGCTGTGTAGAATTGAGGTTTTGTCGAATTGAGGCATGTGTCGAGTTGGTGATGTGTACAGTTGCTGTTGTGTTGAATCGAGGCATGTGTCGAATTGCCGTTGTGTAGAGTCGGTGGTGTTGAGTCGGTGATGTGTAGAATCGGGTTCTGTAGAAACGACGTATTGCCCATCAAATATATCACATTTGAATGTCTATAATTTTGTTGAACGTCTAAATACAAAACCACCGGCCACGATCTTCAGTCCCAAACATACAAATTTCAGACCAACATTTTCTCCATTCACACCAAACGGCCATTTTGTGAAACTCTACGAACGATTATGATCCTCGGCTTGTTCATCAAGACCCATCCAATCGGGTTAAAAAAAATGCTTCAAATTGTGATGTACCCCTAACTTCAGTCACATTAAGAAAAAGTGTATTTTCAGTCATCCTTTAATGTCATAAACCTCGCAACCTCTCACCAATTCGTTCCCAAATCATCACGCCCCGGTCTCCGAAGTTGAAAATACATAAATACATTTAGGTGATGTAGCGGAGGCATAAAAACTTGGGGCGTGAAACATTTTCGTATGCGAGTAGTCGTGTAGTATATTTTTCCACAATATATACACACACAGACACTGAGAAAAGTGTATACGTGACTTGATATACGTGTGTATAACCAGTATATGTATATATGGATGTGCAGAGTCGAGCGAGTGCACGCGGCCCGTCGGACCGGCGGCTTTTGCCCCTTTTCTACTTTATTTGCTTTGCAGTCTCGCGGGGTACGACATTTTTCACAGAGCCGTGTGCTTTCAACTGTTATTTCAACGAAAATTCGCCACCGGCTTACTATTGTCCCTGGCGGCGTTACGGCTGCTGCTGTTGCTGCTGCTGCGGCTACGTCGCTTTGCTGTAGGTATTGCACACGCCTCGGTGTACGCGATTCCAGTGGTTGTGTATAGCCATAAGCGTGCTGAGGATAGGGATGTGCGTTTTCCTTCTCTTTCTCTTTTCTTTGCTGCTCCGTAGTATGTAGTAGCGAAAACCCAAGCCTCTCGACGACCCCAAGGGTGGTCGACTTTCTTCACACATATACATACACACACACACAGCGTTTTTTTCTCTCTCTCTCTCACTTTACCACTTTCGTGCTTTCTGCTTTCTCTCCTTATACGTTCTGCCTCACGATATTGCTGCAATTTTTATCCAAGCCACACTGTCGCACCGCACGGTCGACTAAACGATCGGTGGCGCGAGACACTGTAGACGTCGAGAACGACGCAACTGAAATGTCGAACGTACAGTGGTTAATATATATATATATATATATATATATATATGTGTGTGTGTGTGTGTGTGAGAGTAAGTGTGTGTGTGTGTGTGTATGTGTGTGGACGTATAGATTTTAAACTGTGAAGAGAATGTTCACTTTTTATTGGTCTTTTTTATGGACTTGAGGAAAACGTGACATGACGATGGGGCAGTAGATACCCTGAAGAAATGGTGTAGTTTATTACCATTTTTCATAAATGCACTGCGGAGCGGAGGTAATCTTCTTTATCATTGACCCGAATACTAACTACGGAGAATATTGTTAGGGGCGCGACCCTTCGATTAAGGTAAATGAATATTCCTCTCGCAATTCACAGAAACGATTGTGACTCAGAAAGTACCGGTTATATGTCTTGTTAAGGTGATTTTGAAAAAAGTGACTTTCGTGCGTTTCTGATTTCAGAATTCACAGATCGGACTTTTGGTCGGAAAGTCCAACCTACATTTTTTTTCTTCAAGATATCAAATTTTGACCTTCACTATCCTTCTCAAGTCGCATATTGTACCTCAGAAAGTACCGGTTACATGCCTTTTCAAGGTGATTTTGAAAAAAAGTCACTTTTGTGCGTTTCAGATTTCAGAATTCACAGATCCGACTTTTGGTCGGAAAATCCAACCTAAATTTTTTTTCAAGATATCAAATTTTGACCTTTACTATCGTTCTCAAGTCGCATATTGTACCTCAGAAAGTACCGGCTACATGCCTTTTCAAGGTGATTTTGAAAAAAGTGACTTTTGTGCGTTTCTGATTTCAGAATTCGCAGATCTGACTTTTGGTCGGAAAAACCAACCTAAATTTTTTTTTCACCAAGATACCAAATTTTGACCTTTACTATCATTCTCAAGTCGCATATTGTACCTCAAAAATTACTGGTTACATGCCTTTTTACGGTGATTTTGAAAAAAGCGACTTTTGTCCGTTTCTGAAATCAGAATTCATAGATCCGACTTTTGGTCGGAAAATCCAACCGACATTTTTTTTTCTTCAAGATATCAAATTTTGGTCTTCACTATCGTTCTCAAGTCGCATATTGTACCTCAGAAAGTATCGGTTACATGCCTTTTTAAGGTGATTTTGAAAAAAGTGACTTTTGTCCGTTTCTGAAATCAGAATTCATAGATCCGACGTTTGGTCGGAAAATCCAACCTAAATTTTTTTTCTTCAAGATATCAAATTTTGACCTTCACTACCGTTCACAAATCGCATATTGTACCTCAGAAAGTATTGGTTACATGCCTTTTTACGGTGATTTTGAAAAAAAGTGACTTTTGTGCGTTTCAGATTTCAGAATTCACAGATCCGACTTTTGGTCGGAAAATCCAACCTAAATTCTTTTTTTTTTTGAAGATATCAAATGTTGACCTTTACTATCGTTCTCAAGTCGCATATTGTACCTCAGAAAGTACCGGTTACATGCCTTTTTAAGGTAATTTTGAAAAAAAGTGACTTTTGTCCGTTTCTGATATCAGAATTCACAGATCCGGCTTTTGGTCAGAAAATGGAACCTTAATTTTTTTTTCAAGATATCGAATTTTGACCTTCACTATCGTTCTCAAGTCGCATATTGTACCTCAAAAGGTACCGGTTACATGCCTTCTTAAGTTGATTTTGAAAAAAGTGACTTTTGTGCGTTTCTGAAATCAAAATTCGCAGATCCGACTTTTGGTCAGAAAAACCAACCTAAATTTTTTTTTCAAGATATCGAATTTTGATCTTCACTATCCTTCTCAAGTCGCAGCTTGTACCTCAGAAAGTACCGGTTACATGCCTTTTCAAGGTGATTTTGGAAAAAGTGACTTTTGTCCGTTTCTGATTTCAGAATTCACAGATCTGACTTTTGGTCAGAAAACCCAACCTAAATTTTTTCTTCTTCAAGATATCAAATTTTGACCTTCACTATCGTTCTCAAGTCGCATATTGTACCTCAAAAAGTACCGATTACATGCCTTTTTACGATGATTATAAAAAAGTGACTTTTCTCCGTTTCTGATTTCAGAATTCCCAGATCCGACTTTCGATCAGCGCAACTCGATTTTTTTCTTTATCACGATGTCAAATTTCGGCCCCTTTCAAAATTTCAAAACTAGTAGTAAAGCTAGCCTCTTTCAAACCCGCCATTTTCCACTACGTTCTATTCGTCGTACAACATTGTATAGACTGTATCAAACCTGTAGTCCATTACGCAGTGGCCCGTCTATCTATCTACATACCTAACTCATGGAGCTCTACGCATCAAGCGTTGAATTACGTGACTCGTCATACACAGCGGAGCTTAATGTCAGGGCCTGTTAATTACATTGCCTGATGCCTGCGGAATGAAGCTCGGCTTGGTGAGCGTCACAGCCATGGCCCGGAGGTACCAAAGCGAAGGGGAAGCACAGCTTGAGGTCTCGAGGTGGACTTTAGTGGGCAAAGAGGACAGAGTCCTCCTCTTGAGGATGGTCCGCCCATCTACTTCGGCTCTCCCAGCCTTTTGCTTTTCCTCTTCTCCCTCTAACGTCGTTTGGGCTTAATATTTATCTCTCTCTCTCTCACTCTCTATTTCTCCACCCCAAATGTAATGTAAGACGCGTAGTCCCGAAAGGCTATGCATACTATATAAGCGCCTTGGTGGGAGTTCGTGCCATTGTACAATTCAGGCAGGTAAGGGTGCCAACCAGAGGCGAATTTCCAGCTCTTGGTTTGGTATGGTTATGCAAATTTTGGAATGCTGGAACGAGCCGGAAATCTGCTGTAGGCAAATTCTCCAGTATTCGGTGTTATATCGCTAGAATTCACACAACAGTCACGTGATGTATTGCCTGATGGATGACAAGTGGAATATTTGTATGCAAATAATATGGGACAGCTCCAAATTCCAGAATGATTAAAAGGCATTTAAGGATTTATGTTAATATTTAACCGTGTTTTGGTGGCAGACCATTTTCTATCAATTTCTATGGAAATTTGTCAAAGAGAATTGAACAATTAATGGCTTTTGTTAAATTACAATTTAGCTAGTGATTGGATTTATTTTTTATTTCTTTTTTAGAACGTCTGTTTGGTTATTTCGAAATAAATCTACTAATTCATGATTAGTTACTTTATGAGAGTTAAAATGTGCATCAAATATTGCTATTATATTGAGGTATGCATTATTAGGGAGAATCCAATATTTGTCTGTGATATTTACTCTGATACATTTTCACTGCAATGCGATTAAATTGATGTACATACCATTTGGACAATATTACTATGACCACTAATTGAAAACCAATTAATCATGGTTAAACCCATAAAAGACATTAAATAAGAATGTTGACTTAAACATGAACATTTTTTTAATCCGTAGAAACAGCAAAACGTATCATTGATTTTATCTAGTTTAAAGTGCAACTACCTTAATTTCTATATTTTAAGCTCATTTTGAAATTTCTAAGTAGTCGACTACTCAAAGACCATTTAATCATGGTTAAACCCCATGAAATTCATAAAACGAGTATATTGACTTAGCCATAAACATATTTAAAATTCGTAGAAACGGCAAAAAATATCATTGATTTTACTAGTTTAAAGTGCAACTACCTTAATTTGTATATTTTAAGCTCATTTTGAAATTTCCAAGTAGTCGACTCCTCAAAGACCATTTAATCATGGTTAAACCCCATGAAATACATAAAACGAGTATATTGACTTAAGCATGGACGTTTTTTCAAAAGACACGCCGAATAATGAAAGATCCACACACTTCTGTGTGTTTGCGAGAAGGGTCGTTCGCTCGTTCGCGTTGTCATAGTAGCCCTGTTGTTAATATAGATATCTTTTGGTTATTATTCGACTAACCGCACGAGCCGTGGGAAACTCGACTCGAGTGGCTGGAGGAATATAAGCTGAGGGTGGTGGTAGCGCAGCACGCGAACGACGCGAGTACCCGGAGGCAGAGATAATAATCGGTGGTTATGCTCTTCCTCCTTCGAGTCTACCTAGCGGCAGAGCCTCTCGTTTAACGGAAGGGCATCAGCAACGTAGTTCCTCTGTCGGAGCCTGGAGCAGCACTGATGGCACACACAGTGACACAGTCGACTGCCACGAGTGGGTTTGGTAGTGCGCCCGCGCGACACCAGCAAACTCGCGCGCGCGGGAGTGCAAAGTAAACGATAAAATATTGCAAGAGCAAAAGAGGGGAAGTTGCACAGAAGCCGGGAAAGCTTTCGCTGCGAAGAGGACGGTCGCTGGTGGCTCATTAACCCTCATTTGGCGTAAGCGAGACGGAGAATGAGAGAGCAGACTGTCGTATCGGTACTAAGTATATATATATGCCAATACTATGTATACATATAGGCATCTATATGTATATGTGCCATTCCATATCAGTTCAGACAATGGGAAACATTTTTTTTATTATATACATTTACGAAATTAGGTTTTATTATTCAAATTGATGTACTAAGTTACACTTATTATCCAGATGGACAAACGTGCCTTTTTTCGGGCATGCCGGCACCGTGTCGTCACCGTGCGCCCAAAACTTTTCGATATGGCACGTCGTGCCGTCACGGCGTGACATATCGAAAAATTTTGAACGCTCGGCATGACTGCACGGTGACGGCATGGTGACGGCATGGCGTGCCATATCGAAAAATTTTGAACGCTCGGCATGACTGCACGGTGACGGCATGGCGTGCCATATCGAAAAATTTTGAACGCTCGGCATGACTGCACGGTGACGGCATGGTGACGGCATGGCGTGCCATATCGAAAAATTTTGAACGCTCGGCATGACTGCACGGTGACGGCATGGCGTGCCATATCGAAAAATTTTGTACGCTCGGCATGACTGCGCGGTGACGATATGGTGACAGCATGGCGTGTCATATCGAACAAATTTTGAACGCACGACATGACTGCACGGTGACGGCATGGCGTGCCATATCGAACAAATTTTGAACGCACAGCATGACTGCACGGTGACGGCATGGTGTGCCATATCGAAAAATTTTGAACGCTCGGCATGACTGCACGGTGACGGCATGGCGTGCCATATCGAAAAATTTTGAACGTACGGCGTTATTAATTCTTTGCGATCTGAAATTCCGAGTTGAGGAAAAGAGACAGACTGCCATCGTCTATTTTCATCAAAGGAATACAAAAATTAATACCAAGGAGAATCACCTTCAGATGGTAGCTCCCTCAAGTGCAGTCGAATCCTAAAAATCTTCGCAGTTTTATAAACACTTTGGCTGCAAATCGCTTGCGAGAAACGCCTTAGGCATTTGCCACCTAGCGGCATTATACCAAACGCTGATGCGCCGTCACTTGTATCGTGCATCGGTGTTTCGCATAAGACAGCACGCCGTGACATCACCGTGACGGCACCGTGACGGCACGGTGACGGCATGGCGTGCCATATCGAAAAATTTTGAACGCTCGGCATGACTGCACGGTGACGGCACGGTATCGGCATGACTGCACCGTGACCGCACGGTGCCAGCACGGTATCGGCATGATAGACACATGCCGGCACCGTGCCGAAAAACGAAAAACAATGTGCAAAGTTCCACTTTGCAACTTTTTTTCCTTTCTTCTTTAACTGTGCCGACATTAGGCTCCGCAACTGGTTGCCAGAGTTTTGGCGATGTTAGTTCCCGACGTTCTGACAATATTGTCTTTGTACTGGTAGTTTACGTTCCGTCAAAATAATTAACTAAAGTAGGAATAAAATTAATGAAATAATAAAAAGGACATAATTTTCGGTCGACGATAAACAAATATTAGGTAATTCCATAGTTTCTAATTTTAAATATTACTGTTACCTATGATTATATATCTGGTTTTTAGAAATTACTTTAGAAAAACCTTTTTTTTTTTAACGATCGAATTGATGTAGAATGCATTATATATATGTACTTAATGTATATGGAAGTTCCATCCTTATGTCTCGTCTCTTTCTCGTTGGTGAATCTCGTGAGCATCCTCACCGTCTTCTCTCAGTTCACTTTGAACAGAGACAATTCCAACATTTCGCTTTCTCTCGAGCCATCGCCCACATCCAAAGGCTCACCTTCGCTTCTCTGTCCTCGCTTTATGTTCCCATTAGCCGGAACTCTACAACCGCAGACTCTCGTCTGTCCGCAATGTGAATAAAGCAGCGAGCTCTCGGTTATTTCGTTTTCCCGGTCGTTTCTACTCCCACTTCGTTAGATTTCTCGTCGAACTTCTGTATTGTATTCCAGAGACCTAAAGAACTAACGTAATGTAAAAAATTAGACTGTTTTGTGAGGTGTTTTCAAATTTGCAGCCTTTAAACGTTCACACGTTCGTTATAACCGAATTAATAGGATAGGAAAAGTATTTTCCAATTTTACATTTTTTTTTAGTTGAGTTCGACGTCATTAAATTTTATTGTCAAAGGAAATAAAGATTGCAATATCTGCAATATTGTTTAAGTGTTTATCACAAATATATAATAAAAAATTATATAATCGGAATTTCTGCATGCATTTTTAAAAAAAATTCAACAATCAAAGATGGCTGTTGTTTCACTTATATGCTAAATATCAGCTCAATCGGTTGAACGGTTCTCGAGTTATAGGTGATTGAAATTTCGAACTTCTGCCCACACACACACGCACGAATAAACTTTGTAAACTGCTTTTCTCAATATCGAAAAAAAAGAATTTCACAAAAACAGTTTCCTGTAAGAGGCAGCAAAATCGTAAAACCCAATATTAACCAACATTCCACTTATTACACTCTATCTCCTCATAATTTATTTTCCAGCAGTTTGCCTCAATTTTGTCAAACTCAAGGATCGTTACCCATCATCATCCAGCAAACTCTCTATTACGTAGAGCAAACTACATAAACGTATCAAAGAGACCGTGATTTTCGAGCTAAAATCAAAAGCCCACGTGTCTTCTCTCTCTCTCTCTCCCTCCCCACACTTCGCGTATGTTTGTATATGGCGCAGGCTTGCCAACGTGTATTACACTACGCGAGGCAGAGTTGTAGCAGTATGGGCATAGAGAGCAGCTTGGTGACTGCCAATAGAGAGGTCGCAGATGTGAAGAGGGGGAGGGGAAGGCAAGAGAGAGCCCAAATGAAATTATAAGGTCGTAGAGGCGCACCAGTAGCAACAGCAGCGACCTCTACACGTCGCCGTTACTCGTAGCCTCGCGGGCTTGACGTTCGGGTTGCCGGAAATGGTATAGAAGTACCAGTACCACGAAATACACAACCATATTGCTACAGACAGCTGTGTGCGTATATATATACATATAGTTACAGGAGCCACTAGCAGCATCGAGCAGAAACGTTAACGTAGGAAAGCGACTGGTTCTAGGCGCTCTAGGTTATATTGCAGCAGCACGAGTGAACGCGTCGAGCTGCTACGGTCGGAGGTGGCTTAATTGGCCGGTAATTGCCACTGTCTGCGCCGCCACCCAGCACAGCTAGTACTGCCTCTTCTCTGTGCTACACACGACGACAATAGAACACGAAGAGATTGGAACTTTACCAGCAAATGGCACAGACGCGTACCGAATACATTCGGAGAGAGAGAGAGAGAGAGAGAGAAAGGTAGGGACTTTCGTCGTCTCGTCTAACTCGACAACTGAGCGGATAGTGTGAGAAGCGCCGTCTAGTGTACGATGCACGAGCAACTTCTGTTCTATAACGTACTTTGTAATACGTTTAGAAACTACGATCAGTTAGTAGCGCGCGACACACGCACTCGATGGGACGCCGTACACGAACAAGATTTGCTGTCCACGATGGTATTATGAGTTGTAAGGACGAATAATTTGATTGGGCTATTATGAGAATTGGGATTTTTATGAATAAGAAAACATCTCGTGGAATTGAAGGATTTTGACAAATATTTTTCAGAATCGGTGACCACAATATCTCAAAAACGACATGAACGATCTACGTGAAATTTTGCATACATCTTTTGTATATCAAAAGGCAGTCCTTAATCGAAGATTTTTTTATTATGCATTTTTTTTTATATTAAGGAAAATGGAGTGTTTTTTTCACCGACATTTTGACGATCAATTTCGATCGGTGACCATTTTTTCAAAAATCATTAATTTATTGAATCCTTCGATTAAAGATTTTTTATTTATTTTTAAGGGTGGTCTGCGAAATTTATTGTATCTCTTACATTTATACGAATATTTTCTCATAAAAAATTGTAAAACATAAGATTTGCTGTCCACGATGGTATTATGAGTTGTAAGGACGAATAATTTGATTGGGCTATTATGAGAATTGGGATTTTTATGAATAAGAAAACATTTCGTGGAATTGAAGGATTTTGACAAGTATTTTTCAGAATTGGTGACCATAATATCTCAAAAACGACATGAACGATCTACGTGAAATTTTGCATACATCTTTTGTATATCAAAAGGCAGTCCTTAATCGAAGATTTTTTTATTATGCATTTTTTTTTATATTAAGGAAAATGGAGTGTCTTTTTCACCGACTTTTTGACTATCACTTTCGATCGGTGATCATTTTTTCAAAAATCATTATTTTATTGAATCCTTCGGTTAAATTTTTTTTATTTATTTTTAAGGGTGGTCTGCGAAATTTATTGTATCTCTTACATTTATACGAATATTTTCTGATAAAAAATTGTAAAACATAAGATTTGCTGTCCACGATGGTATTATGAGTTGTAAGGACGAATAATTTGATTGGGCTATTATGAGAATTGGGATTTTTATGAATAAGAAAACATTTCGTGGAATTGAAGGATTTTGACAAATATTTTTCAGAATCGGTGACCACAATATCTCAAAAACGACATGAACGATCTACGTGAAATTTTGCATACATCTTTTGTATATCAAAAGGCAGTCCTTAATCGAAGATTTTTTTATTATGCATACTTTTTTTTATATCAAGGAAAATGTAGTGTTTTTTTCACCGACATTTTGACGATCACTTTCGATCGGTGACCATTTTTTCAAAAATCATTATTTTATTGAATACTTCGATTAAAGATTTTAAAAAAAATTTTTAGGGTAGTCTGCGAAATTTATTGTATCTCTTACATTTATACGAATATTTTTTCATAAAAAAAATTGTAAAACATACTTCAAATCGTACTCTTTACTGTGAAAAAAAAAGTGTAAAATCTGCAACCATTTTCCGAAAACAAAATTCACGAAAACACCCTTTTTGGCCGCAAAATAGATGTAAGCACTTAATAATATATATATATATATATATATATATATATATATATATATATATATTTTTTAAACTTTTTACAACGAATACATTATTTTTGTTTTTTTATTTTCGCGTAAAACTTTCCTCTCATTCAACGCGACTTTCAGCATGATCTACGGTGAAGTGTACGACGTACTTGAACCCCATTTAAGTACTTTATAATAGGGTTAGAAATTACGATCAATTAGCGCGCGACACACATACGAGAACGGGCTCCATACAGCGGAAAGTATTGCTGTGCGACGAGTCAAAAGGTGGTGGTGTTTTAAAGGCGAAAGATTTGCCTGCAATTCGATGAGAATTGAAGAATTAATGAGTAGACGTCGAAAATCTCGACGCCGGTCTTAATTCGATGCTATTAAAGGTTCGCTGGTGTAGTTATAGATTGGGGCTTTTTATTGGATTAAATGAGACGATTAATACACGGGTAAAAAAAGTTGGAAATTTTTTTTTTTTTAATGAACTATTGCTAATTGTACGGGTGAAAAAATAATAAAAATGTTATCTGCAAACCCATTTTATAAAAAAAATTGGGTCACTTTCTAATTTCACAAAAAAAAAAAAAAATGCTAATGAAATTTGCAACAATCAATACTTTCTAATTTCAACAAATCCACCGAAAAATATTTCCAAATTCGCCAATTTTGCAAAATCGTTCAATTATTCAAATTTATGGAAAAAAATCGGTAGAATATAAATCTTTTTTTTTTTCGATTTAAAAAAAAATCACCTCATTATTTATTACTAATTGACAGAATTCATTGCAAACATTTTTTTTTACAGAAGACTATATAATATATTATAAAATATTTATAAATAAATAAATTATAGCATAGTCGAGAAAAAAAAATCATCGATTGGATTTCCCAATTTTGACCACACGAAAATTTCTTACGTTCTACCGATTTGCCCGTCGGCATATATATGCAATATATATATATATATATATATGTATAGAATAAATCTACGAATTATTTACACGAATTATCGCCGCTCCTAATCCGCACCACGAATTCAGAGTTACGCGTGTCGAACGTAATACGGTTCGCTGAGCCGGTAAAAATAATTAGATTGTGCGCGCTGGGGTAGTTGCGCGGGTGTAGGGACGAAAGAGAGAGAGAGAGAAAGGGAAAAAGAGGTGGGGGTGCGGACCCGGTTTAAATTAATTTTATCGCTTTAATGAGCTCGCTTTTCCTGCAGGCCAGAGCAGCCAACTATATAGCGCCACCACCCACAGACATAACCCCTCCCCTCTCTCTCACAGCTTGTGCTGCTATGCCCTCAGCATCAGAGAGTAGCAGTAGCAGCAGTCCTCCCGAGAGTTTTTTTCCAATTAATAACCCCCGACCGGGGGGGGGGGGGGGGAAGGTTTTGAGCGGCAAAACCTCGGCCAAGTAACTAGTTTTCCGGATCGGTCGTAATATAGCTATACTATAATAATATTATATATTTTACATATGGGTCATTCCATGCCAAGTGGGCCACCCAAATTTAGCATGATCGCAAAAAATCTTCATAATTTTTTTAAAAATTGCTTAGAGTCACACGAACATCCATAAATTATTTCCGAATTATCGCACCCATGGTTTGCCCAAAATTTAATAGTAATTTTTTTATTTATTTTTTTTCAATTCGCTGTATATTCAAAATTGCCGATCGTACAAAAAATTTGTGTCTAAATAAAATTTAAGTTTTTGAATGTACTTTTAATAAAAAAAATTTCCGCTATTTTTTGGACAAAATAAAGTAATAATTTTACTTTTTTCGTTGGGACACACCGTTTCGATTTTTTTTAATTTCACAGAATTTCCGTTATTATGCTTATAAACTACAGAAAAATTATCGTGATCGCAAATGAATTGCCCACTTGGCAGGGAATGACCCATATAGGATATTTTCTGCCAAGTCTACCTTCTTAAAGGGAGGGAGATAGATTAAAATTACTGATTTTCTATACTATAATAATATTTATATATTGTATATATAGGATATTTAATGTCAAGTCTACCTTCTTAAGAGAGACCGATAAAAATTGCAGATTTTCATTATAAGGTTCCCTAATAAAAATCCCTAAATTTCTAAAAAAAAACGTGTACTTGAAACGGAACGCCCCATATATAAAAGTAATAATATCTCCAAGAGTCAGAAAAAGGTAGAATTAAGTCGAACTTGCGAATAATCGAGTTTCACAGGCTAATTTGGCCAACCTGAGAATTTGACCCGGCAGGAAAAATAATAATTAAGGGGGGCAAAAAGAGAGTCACGTTTTATCCAAAAATTGGACGAGAGTAAAGATGCGCATAGATAGAGGATAAACTTACTACTACGTATCTCGCCCTTTTTCCCCCCTTTTTAAAAAATTCCTCAAAACGTGTACTTGAAACGGAACACCCCATATACAAAAGTAATAATATCTCCAAGAGTCAGAAAAAGGTAGAATTAAGTCGAACTTGCGAATAATCGAGTTTCACAGGCTAATTTGGCCAACCTGAGAATTTGACCCTGCAGGAAAAATAATAATTAAGGGGGGCAAAAAGAGAGTCACGTTTTATCCAAAAATTGGACGAGAGTAAAGATGCGCATAGATAGAGGATAAACTTACTACTACGTATATCGCCCCTTTTCCCCCCTTTTTAAAAAATTCCTAAAAACGTGTACTTGAAACGGAACGCCCCATATACAAAAGTAATAATATCTCCAAGAGTCAGAAAAAGGTAGAATTAAGTCGAACTTGCGAATAATCGAGTTTCACAGGCTAATTTGGCCAAGCTGAGCATTTGACCCTGCAGGAAAAATAATAATTAAGGGGGGCAAAAAGAGAATCAAAAAGTTGGACGAGGGTAAAGATACGCATAGAGGTAGGCTCGAGAATTCGGTGTGCAAACTGAATACCGCAGGATGCCGATTGCCAGGCATTGCCCGTTCACTGCCAGAGGATAAACTTCCTGCTACGTAGTCCCCCCTCCCCCCTTTACTCCCTCCTTAACCCCGCCAACCAACACTCTGGCAGAGCTTGCAGACCTGCACTTCGTGCTTCACCCGTTACAGTGCAGCCGGTTCTGTTGGGCCACTCGAGAGAATTTCCCATTCGCGGTATCCCTCGTGGTAGTCTCGAATCCCGACTCCTCCTCCTCATCATCATCTTCCTCTCCTTTAGGACTGCCGGTGTACCCAAACCGTCGGTATGGACCGAGCGAAGGACTTTATATACTCTAACAAGTTCCGAAACTCGACATTACAGTGAGACCCTTTTTCCCTACTTGGTATTTTACTACCTACTCGGCAACGCTATTAACCACTCAAAGGAATTTGCGTTGTAGAATAACAATAATAATAACAGTAACTCGATGTCACCGAATTTATTCAAGAAAATTATTTTTTTATACGGCAATTTAAAGTCAGGAAGAAAAATAGAAAAAAAACAATACTTTTTAAATTATGCTTAAAAAAAAGTATTCATAATTATTTATTATGTAAACTTTTAGTAAGTGTTTGTTAATTAATATATTGAGAAATTGAAGTAAATTAGGAATTTTTTTTTTTTTAATAACAATTTAGACCAAAGTCGCCAATTAATTATTTTTGTATTAATTAATTATGGTTAAATAATTTTTAATCTATTTTTTTTAATTGGAAAGGAAATCAAGTTATAATAAAAATTGGCGAATATATGAAGTTCTATATTTATACTAATGCACCCTTTTTCCCTACTTGGTATTTTACTACCTACTCGGCAACGCTATTAACCACTCAAAGGAGTTTGCGTTGTAGAATGACAATAATAATAACAGTAACTCGATGTCACCGAATTTACTCAAGAAAATTATTTTTTTATACGGCAATTTAAAGTCAAGAAGAAAAATAGAAAAAAAAACAATACTTTTTAAATTATGCTTAAAAAAAGGTATTCGAAATTATTTATTATGTAAACTTTTAGTAAGTGTTTATTAATTAATATATTGAGAAATTGAAGTAAATTAGGAATTATTTTTTTAATAACAATTTAGACCAAAGTTGACAAGTAATTATTTTTGTATTGATTAATTATGGTTAAATAATTTTTAATATTTTTTTTTTAATTGGAAAGGAAATTAAGTTATAATAAAAATTCGCGAATATATGAAGTTCTATATTTATACTAATGCACCCTTTTTCCCTACTTGGTATTTTACTACCTACTCGGCAACGCTATTTAACCACTCAAAGAAGTTTGCGTTGTAGAATAACAATAATAATAACAGTAACTCGATGTCACCGAATTTACTCAAGAAAATTATTTTTTTATACGGGAATTTAAAGTCAAGAAGAAAAATAGAAAAAAAAGCAATACTTTTTAAATTATGCTTAAAAAAAGGTATTCGAAATTATTTATTATGTAAACTTTTAGTAAGTGTTTATTAATTAATATATTGAGAAATTGAAGTAAATTAGGAATTTTTCTTTTTTAATAACAATTTCGACAACTAATTATTTTTGTATTAATTAATTATGGTTAAATAATTTTGAATATTTTTTTTTAATTGTAAAGGAATCTAAGTTATAATAAAAATTCGCGAATATATGAAGTTCTATATTTATACTAATGCATTAAGTATGCGATGTCATTTTTTTTTTTTTTTTTGAGAATAATTTCGTGATTCTTTAAAATGTTTATCAAAGTTTCAGATCATTGCATAATAGCTATTACGATACGATGGATTTTCGAGAATGGGATTGTTAGAGGTTTACAACCCCGACGTAAACTCGTAAAGAAACTATATCTTTATTGGAGTATTGCCAATATAACTGTGCCAATAAAACTTTCATTTCTCCTTCTGGAAACTTTGGTCATCGATTCCGGATTGAGTCTTTCAGCCAACTCTTCTCAATCGAAAGTCCTAATGTTATAGTTTGTAAGCATTTGACATTTTCCAATAAAAAAATTCTTTTAAAAGGAATATTTTAGATGCTAAACAAGATGATTTTTAAAAAATGTAAATAAATATTAAGCAAATCATAACAAAAAAAAATTCACAGGTCACAAATTTCTATTTTTGCGCCGAGCAAAAATAAAATTTTATTCAAAATACTCCCTAAAAAATTTTTTAAAAACAGGAATTTCTTACAATGTTTTTCCACCATCGAAAAAATAAATTTGTATCTATTTCACATCGACGAAAATTCTCTAAAAGTTAAAAAAAACATCTGCTTAATAATTGATTAAAGAAAAAATCCCAAAAATCGTCATAATGAAAACAAAAACTGCGATATATTACATTTTTTTCGATCATCGAAAAAATACGTTTGTGTCTATTGCACTTCGAAGAAAATTCCCTTAAAGTTTGGAAAATATCTGCTTGATACATGCTTGGAAAAAAAATCCAAAAAATTGTCATATGTTCAGCATTCTAAACCAAAAGCTATTAGTTTAATCGCACGATTAATTTTTCTCTAAAAATTTCCCCTAAAAATTTAAAAAGCATCTGCTTAATAATTGATTAAAGAAAAAATCCCAAAAATCGTCATAATGAAAACAAAAACTGCGATTTATTACATTTTTTTTCGATCATCGAAAAAATACATTTGTGTCTATTGCACACCGAAGAAAATTCCCTTAAAGTTTGGAAAATATCTGCTCGATACATGCTTGGAAAAAAAATCCGAAAAACTTCCATACGTTTAGCATTCTAAACCAAAAGCTATTAGTTTAATCGCACGATTAATTTTTCTCTAAAATTTTCCCCTAAAAATTTAAAAAGCATCTGCTTAATAATTGATTAAAGAAAAAATCCCAAAAATCGTCATAATGAAAACAAAAAGTGCGATTTATTACATTTTTTTTCGACCATCGAAAAAATACAGTTGTGTTTATTGTACATCGAAGAAAATTCCCTTAAAGTTTGGAAAATATCTGCTCGATACATGCTTGGAAAAAAAATCCGAAAAACTTCCATACGTTTAGCATTCTAAACCAAAAGCTATTAGTTTAATCGCACGATTAATTTTTCTCTAAAATTTTCCCTTAAAAATTTAAAAAGCATCTGCTTAATAATTGATTAAAGAAAAAATCCCAAAAATCGTCATAATGAAAACAAAAACTGCGATATATTACATTTTTTTTCGATCATCGAAAAAATACAGTTGTGTTTATTGTACATCGAAGAAAATTCCCTTAAAGTTTGGAAAATATCTGCTTGATACATGCTTGGAAAAAAAATCCGAAAAATTGTCATATGTTCAGCATTCTAAACCAAAAGCTATTAGTTTAATCGCACGATTAATTTTTCTCTAAAATTTTCCCCTAAAAATTTAAAAAGCATCTGCTTAATAATTGATTGAAGAAAAAATCCCAAAAATCGTCATAATGAAAACAAAAAGTGCGATTTATTACATTTTTTTTCGATCATCGAAAAAATACATTTGTGTCTATTGCACACCGAAGAAAATTCCCTTAAAGTTTGGAAAATATCTGCTCGATACATGCTTGGAAAAAAAATCCGAAAAATTGTCATATGTTCAGCATTCTAAACCAAAAGCTATTAGTTTAATCGCACGATTAATTTTTCTCTAAAATTTTCCCCTAAAAATTTAAAAAGCATCTGCTTAATAATTGATTAAAGAAAAAATCCCAAAAATCGTCATAATGAAAACAAAAACTGCGATATATTACATTTTTTTTCGACCATCGAAAAAATACAGTTGTGTTTATTGTACATCAAAGAAAATTCCCTTAAAGTTTGGAAAATATCTGCTTGATACATGCTTGGAAAAAAAATCCGAAAAATTGTCATCTGTTCAGCATTCTAAACCAAAAACTATTAGTTTAATCGCACGATTAATTTTCCTCTAAAAATTTCCCCTAAAAATTTAAAAAGCATCTGCTTAATAATTGATTAAAGAAAAAATCCCAAAAATCGTCATAATGAAAACAAAAACTGCGATTTATTACATTTTTTTTCGACCATCGAAAAAATACAGTTGTGTTTATTGTACATCGAAGAAAATTCCCTTAAAGTTTGGAAAATATCTGCTTGATACATGCTTGGAAAAAAAATCCGAAAAATTGTCATATGTTCAGCATTCTAAACCAAAAGCTATTAATTTAATCGCACGATTAATTTTCCTCAAGCCACCAATTAATATCCTCTTACAAGTTGCTCTATTTTCCTCACGGAAGATATACATAAACGACTCTTGGCGGAGTTTCACATTCGTTAGTTACCAATTACTGCATATTATGCTGTAATATAGTATATATAGTGGATATCTCGAGCGAGAAAATCGTATCGAGAACTCAGCGAGGACCACAGCTGCGGCAGATGTCGTTGCGGTGCTCCAGTACTTCTCGAATATTAACATTTCCAATTAACGTTGCGGATGGCGAACCGAACTGTTTCAGGCCAGAAGAGTAGGAGTGGAATAAAGGGGGTGAAGGGGGGTGGAGGGTTGTGCCAACTCACCACGAGAGCGACACTTTGTTGGGTTATTTGGGTTGATTAGATTCAGCGTTGAGAACAACACCGACACCGCCACAATTTTTTTATCGATCCGATATGCTGTTTCCAATTAATACTGAACAGAGATCGTGTCATTTAATAGTTGCTCTCAGATTTTTATTTTTTTTTTTCCCCTTTACTCGATTTTCTGTAATCCTCTTAAACCACAATACAAACCTCACGTTTTATGGCATGTTATTAATTTATTTTAAAATTAATGCAAGAGCAATTTAAAAAAGCGATCGTGAAATATTGACATTAAATTAATGCGAAAAAATCGTTAGTGTATGAGATGAAAAAAATTTGAAAATGTAATTTTTTTTTTCGTGATCAATTATTTTTTTAACGCTTATGAATTTTTTGTGATGTCGAGAATCATTTTTTTTATTGTTCCATTATTGAGAATTTTTTATTTTTTATTTTTTATTAATAACTTTGTTATTATTATTAGGCAAACTCAATCTTGTTGGTGGTTTTTTTTTGCCTGTGGTAGGAATTTTCTGAATTTTTAATAAATCGAATTTTTTACTGCTTTATTCGGGTTTTATTTGCTTTTTTATATGAAATGTATTTACACGCTTCCATTATTGCCAAAATGTTTTTTGTGCTGAAATAAATAAATAAATATTGCTCATAACGAGAGCAACACTTTGATATGTTTTTCCGGTTGATGCACACAACAACCCGCAGCAAAGCGGAGAACACCACCATTTTTATCGATTTCAATGTAACTTCCAATTAATATTAATTCGTTGATAAACAGACGTCGCGTTCACGTGATAATTGCTTTTAGTCTCATTTTACATTGCTACTTGGTTCTCTGTGTTCGATTCAAATGAAAATTAAAACGCATCTTTCCACCTTTTGCAAAAAATAATAATAAAAATAATAATAATGAGATTGGCAAAATGCCATAAACTCAAGTGTTCATTTTTTAAATTAGTTTCATAAAAAAATTGTAACTTCGATAATTTCAAGAAAAATTAAAAAAGCCATGAAATTTCTGTAACTCATTTGCAATAAATAAAATGATAATTTCATTTCATAAAAAAATTATAACTTTAATAATTTTAAGAAAAATTAAAAAAAGCCATAAATTTTCTGCAAATCATTTGCAATAATTAGATACTTTTGCCATAAACATTTGCAATAAAAAAATGATAACTTATTTTCATAAAAAATTATAACTTCAATAATTTTAAGAAAAATAAAAAAGCCATAAATTCCCTGTAGCTGATCTGCAATAATTAGATACTTTTGCCTAAGACATTTGCAAATTTTAAAAAATGATAATTTCATTACATAAAAAAATTATAACATCAAGAATTTTATGATAAATAAAAAAGCTATAAATACCCTGTAACACATTTGTAACTATTGCATGTTTTTTTTCTATAGAACAAAAAAATCTTTCAGGATTAAAAAAAAAAAAAAATTAATTACATCAGTAAATAAACAAATGGGTCATATATATCAGTCAATAAAAATCAGCAATTTGCTGACTCCATACCCTTAAGTTTTTTTGTCATTTAAGTTAAATCGACAAATCTTCCCATTTGATTACGAGACTTATCGACTTCTTTTTTTTTTATTGCTTTGGTTAACCCTACAGAATAAGACGAATGATAGAGTCGTTGAATAAATTAGGAAGAACAGGAGTAGCAGTTATCATTGGTATTATAGCGAAGCTTAGCGAATCCGAGGCAATTCAGCTGGAATAAATAATCTCTAGTCCTTTCTTCGATTTCACAGTGAACATCCCTCCATTATTCTGGATGTTATACGCATGCGCGAACGCGCGCTTTTTTCACCTTAGTTGGTCCTTTTCGTCGTTCTCTTTACATTCATTTCCTCATCTGTAAGAGGATCTTCCTACTCTCCGCCATAACTAATTTCTTATAAATGGACGGTCTTGTACCGTCAGCCTCGAGGAGTTTCTTCTTCCTCCTCGGCAATTAAGACGTCTTTTGTCTCTGATAGAGACCGAAAGGAAAAGGGAATAAGCGCAAGAAGCGAAAAGAGTCCACTCAGCCATTGACGCTCAGTCTGGTCGTGATATACATATTTTATATTTCCATATATATATCTTTACATATCCGCTGCTTTTGTCCTTATGTACGAATCTAATTGAAGGCCAACGTACAGTAGCATTATAACTGGATTTTAAATATGTACATGGGGATTAAGGAGGTTGAAGCGCTCCACACTAGTCAAATCAGTGCTAAATTTTTAAAAGCGTTTTTACAATTTCAGATGATTTAATAGTCTGTTCCAAGGTGTTAATCACATAGCAGCATTAGTTCTTGACATTCAAATGCATTCACAGCTGTGATATCAACAGAAAATCGATCAATGTCTGCAAATTTCCGATGTTATGTTTCTTCATCCAGTTTTTTAAAAGGGTAAACCGTAATATCAGTCCGATTATGACGACCAATAGCTCATTTTGTTTACTAAAAGATATTCTATCGATTGGCCGTTTATTTTTTAAAATCGTATTAGTAGTTCGAAAGATACAACCGTTTGTTTATCCTATCATAACCTAACATCAAGTATACAAATGGCTGTAACTTTTGAACGCCTGATACTATAGAAAATCCGGACGGTCAATCGATTAAGGATCTTCCAGTGATCAAAATGAGCTATGTTTCGTCATAATCGGACTGATATTACGGTTTACACTTTACAAAAAAAAATGTAGCCATTAAAACCGTTTACTACAACTACAATTAAAATGAACAATAACAATGAAGAAAATACAAATTTTTTACCCGTGAATGAAAGACAAGATTTGTCTTCATTTATAAATATATATTTACAGTCATCAGGTAATCTGAATGAATTAAGGATTGAATGAGTCTCGTGGCAAAAGGAGAGGAATTTATGGTGGAAGCAGACGCGACGATCTGCACAAAAAGGTGGAGGGTTGTTGGCAGTTTGCTGCTGTACTTTACTCCTGTTGAGCTCGGAGAATTGGGGAGGTACAATCAGGGAGCACCACTACCACCACCAATGGAATCTCACGAGAGTGAAAGCGTTTATTATTTATAACTCTTTATTCTTCGTCGGTTGGTGGCGTTAAGCTAGTTGCGGTGAACCGCACACGCCGCGTCGTGCCTATTGTCAGCACTCGCTATGTACTCGACGTTATGCTGTGTGTACTGCTGCACTGTACAGTGTATACGTAAAGCACGTTCACCGGTAGGTACAGTATAACTAGGCACTGTTCGCAAGCATTACTCTCGTGAAACAATGAGCTAACAAGACGCGAAGCAGCAAGCCAGAGTGGGCCCCTCGGCATTGTTACCAAGCTTAAGCGGATTGTGAAACTCGGGAATAGAAGAGTCGCCGGGCTATTCTACGAAGAAGGGAATTAAGTGATAGGCCAGAACGGCGCAAAGGATGTGGATTTTTATTAAGTAAAAATTTAATTACAATAGATTTGTAAATGAAGCCAGCAGAGCTGTTGGACCACTTCGAACGTGTTTGAATCGATTTGGTAGGTGACAAAAGACTCGCAAACTAACGTTGGTCAATGAAATATGTGAAATGTGGGACTCAAAAAGAGCAAAATATGAATTATTGTGTGAATATTAAGATTCGATTTGTAAATGAAGCTGGGAGAGCTGTTTAGACCACTTCGAACCTGTTTGAATCGATTCGGTAGGTGTCAAAAGATTCAAAAACCAACGTTGATCAATTAATAAGTGAATTGTGGGATTCCAGAAGAGCAAAATATGAATTGTGTGAATATTAAGATTCTATTTGTAAATGAAGCTGGGAGAGCTGTTTGGACCACTCCGAACCTGTTTGAATCGATTTGGTAGAAGTCAAAAGACTCGCAAACGAACGTTGGTCAATCAATAAGTGAATTGTGGGACTCAAGAAGAACAAAATATGAATTATTGTGTGAATATTAAGATTCGATTTGTAAATGAAGCAGGGAGAGCTGTTTGGACCACTTCGAACCTGTTTGAATCGATTTGGTAGGTGTCAAAAGACTCAAAAACCAACGTTGGTCAAATAAAAAGTGAATTGTGGGACTCAAGAAGAGCAAAATATGAATTATTGTGTGAATATTGAGATTCGATTTGTAACTGAAGCTGGGACAGCTGTTTGGACCACTTCGAACCTGTTTGAATCGATTTGGTAGGTGCCAAAAGACTCACAAATCAACGCTGGTCAATCAATAAGTGAATTGTGGGACTCAAGAAGAGCAAGATATGAATTATTGTGTGAATATTAAGATTCGATTTGTAAATGAAGCTGGGAGAGCTATTTGGACCACTTAGAACCTGTTTGAATCGATTTGGTAGGTGCCAAAAGACTCGCAAACGAACGTTGGTCAATCAATAAGTGAATTGTGGGACTCAAGAAGAGCAAAATATGAATTAATGTCTGAATATTGAGATTCGATTTATAAATACAGCCACAAAAGCTATTGGACCAGTTATAACTGGTTTGAGCAGAGTTAAATAGTACGAAATAACTCTTAACCAATAAACGGATTATGAAGCACAAGAATATCAACGAATTAATTAATTTTTGTGTAAAAATCGAGAGCCATTAAATTACAAATGACGTCACGGATGCAGCTGGACCAGTTAGAACCTATTCAAAACGAGTTGGCGAGTGTGAAACTCGAGAATTGAAGTACAGAGACGCACGAAAACGAAAATGAAGCGATAGGTGCAAGACATATGAGTTATTATTTTAAAATTAAGCTCCATTAGATTAATAAAGTAAACCACGAGAGCTGTTGGACCAGTTTGGAACCTGTTCGAGTCGAGTTGCGGCGAGTGCCAAAAGACTCTCAACCAACTTTGCTTCGGTATTTTGCCCCGGGGTCGGGGCTGGCCCTGCGCGCTCAAACTTTCGCTATCCGTCAAAGGGAGAGACTCGGAGAGAACTGGACTAGCCAGTGAATTTGCCCCCAGGGTTCATTTCCGTGGCGATACATCACGAAACTATCCAATTTAAGCTCGTGCGATCCGCAGGACCTCGGATCATACGAGTCCTCTGGGTGATTTTCTCTGTGTGCACTTTTATGAGATTCACGAGGAAAAAATAATAAGGCATGCATCACAGTCTCTGGCTTGTACCGCGACGTTTCACATTAAATAATTCATCGGGTCGCAATTTATTCTGTAAAGGGGACCGAGGTTAGCTCATATCATATAGTAGGATATACCCTTAAAAAAAATTCTGTTGAAATTAATTTCAGAGAGAAGCAAGCTCATAAAAATATATTTGCAAAAATTATCCATTGGCGATTTTTATCTTCGGATCCATTTTTGTGTTTAATTATATTTTTCCCTGCGTCCTGATTTTTACGGCGAAAATTAAAAAGGCTTATTGCTTAAATTCAAATTACCTTATTGCAAAAGAATTGAAATCCTCAATGTAAATTTTAAAAAATTGAATTTAGGGGACAAGTAGATATATTTTCAGGGAATTTTCGCAACGGTAAAAATGATTCGCATCTTAACCAAATCGTCAACCGCAAAACTGGGTATATTCTAACTTTAAAACTTCAACCTACCAATAAAAAACAATCTCCATGAAATTGTATTTCTTCTTTTCAATATCGCGACTTTACCGAGAAGTAAAACAAGAAACAAATGCATTATAACTTTGCAAACTGATGGTTTTGTGAAACTTCATAAATTTTATTACTTTCGTATTTTTTTTTTTTTACTTCCCGTTACACCCAACGAGTAATACAATGAGTCGCTGCTTGTAAATGTACTTTAACAGAGCTGCAAGATCAGCAACGAAGTCACTAAAATATGCGTTTTTCATCATACTGAATATACAAAGTTTTTCGCGGGCAGCTCTCGCCATGCATTACCTGCTGAGGGAAAAGTTGGTCCAGAAAACGTATGCGAACTCCAACCGCGCTACCGTTACTGCCGTGGATGACGTACTTGCGTATGCATGCAGCAAGAACAGTCGTTTCACTTTTCCGTGAATCTACGATATACATATATGGATATGGGACATTCCATGACAAATCGGCAAAACTGTGACGCTCAGATTTTTCGTACTGTTTGTCCGTTCAATATGTTGTAGTAGGGTATAAAAAGACACTCCACACAAATTTTGACATTTTTTCGCAAATAAGTTTGGCCACAATCAACAAAAATATAAATTACGGAAAAAATCGGCACGGAATTTTTCTTTGTAACTAACATTTTCGGTAATCGTTCGTAAACCAATATTCAAAAAAGTCTCAAAATTGGTTTTAAGTGGTTTTTCATACTGCTTTACAACATACTGAACGGAGAACGCATATGGAAAATACGATAGTCACCTTGACGATTTGGCATGAAATGCCCCGTATATGGGATAATATATTATATAATACATGGTGACTACGTTATATTGCACGGGATTACAACGCCGCGACTTTTCTTCGCTTTCTTCAGTTTGGCTTGAGATTTCCATCGTCAACGAATTTTTTTTTAGTAATCAACATTTTAGGTTATCGTGAGGAAACCAATGTTCAAAAAAATCTTAAAATTGGTGTGGAGTGTTTTTTCATACTGCTTTACAACATACTGAACGGAGAAAGAATATGTAAAATACAATGGTCACCTTAACGATTTGGCATGAAATGTCCCATATATCGAATACCATATTATATAATACATGGGTACTACCTTATATTGTACGGGATGACTTCGCCGCAACTTTTCTTCACTTTCTTCAGTTTTGTTTCAAATCTCCATCGACAACGAATTTTTTTTTAGTAATCAACATTTTCTGCTATCGTGAGGAAACGAATGTTCAAAAAAATCTTAAAATTGGTGTGGAGGGCTTTTTCATACTGCTTCACAACATACTGAACGGGGAACGAATATGTAAAATACGGTGGTCACCTTAACGATTTAGCATGAAATGTCCCATACATGGGATAACATATTATATAATACATGGGGACTACGTTATATTGCACGGGATGAGGACGCCGCGACGTTTCTTCGCTTTCTTCAGTTTAGTTTGAGATTTCCATCGTCAACGAATTTTGTTTAGAAATCAACATTTTTGGTTATCGTGAGAAAACCATTGTTCAAAAAAATCTTAAAATTGGTGTGTAGTGTTTTTTCATACTTCTTCAGAACATATTGAACGGAGAAAGAATACGTGAAATACGATGGTCACTTTGACGATTTGGCATGAAATTCCCCATATATAAGATATATATGTACATGGGCAGTACGTTATATTGCACGAGACGACGACGCCGCGACTTTTCTTCGCTTTCTTCAGTTTGGTTTGAGATTTCCATCGCCAGCGACGAGAAAACTGAGCAAGAGAAACCCGCATTATATCTTCGGTGCACACTCGACGTTTTCCCAACTTGCCAAATTTTTCAGCAACCGAAAAATTCTTTGCAAACTATTCGTACAAGACATGGCGACGGGCATGGCGATTTCCGGCGAGATTCAAGATTTTTCGCTAGGAACTCACTTCCTACTTTTCCACGAAGATGTCGAGAAGGGCTCGGCACTGGCACTTCCGGCTTTTCTCTCGTGACAAACATCCGCCGTGGGAGAGGTTCGAGGACTGACGAAGATTCTAACGCAGAAACCCTGAAGCAAATACACCCATTGTCGGACAGCATCGACTTCCAAGATGGTTTTATATAAATACACCGATTTCCAATTTTATTTATTTTTTAAAGTACTGAAATCACAGCTGGATTCGGTATTTGCGTTATTTGGGTACTGGCATGTTATCGACATTTACAAGAGGCGAAAGAAATTCTGTAGTCTCTATACTATTAAATCCAAAAACCCATCTTTTAATTTTAATGATAATTGTGGTATAAAAGTTATAAACTTTTCCAGCAAAATCAAAGCAAATTATAAAAATTAAAGTACTTTTACAGTTGTATTTAATTATTTGAATTGCTGTACCATATAATTCATTTTACATCTCACTTTTATATTAAATTTAGTATACCAGCTCATGAAAAAAAACGTCCAGTACATGTACATTAAAATTCAAGTACATTTTTTTACAGTGTAGTTAAAAATAGTTTCAAGTGTACAACGACATCTGCAGACCATATAAAGCGTACTAGTCTTTGGTATCCTTAAGAGTGAGGCTTCAAAGTGAGACTTGGTGCCAATAAAAAAATATAACGTGCCAAAAAAAAAAATAACCAGTGACATAAAATAAAAACCTCGTCCATGGAAAACATAGACAATTTAATTAATGCATAAATTCAGAAAATTTAGATATCAGAAAAAAAACATTATGTTGTTACAATTTGTAAGTTTATTTATTATAAAATTATTCCTTATTAAATAAATTTTGCTTTCTTCAGTTTAAACTTAAAATTAATATTTAATGTTTTGTCTTGATAACTGAATTATTAAGGGGTCAATTGACTATACGAAGATGCTGCACTGATAACTAATAACTCTTGCTCTACTGATGAATACCAAAGTTGTACTTCAAGCTTGAAATATCTGTGGCTTTCCGATCCGAAGACCGTCGAAGTACTCGAACATTATAGTGTGGCTAACCGCTGTATATATATATGTATATATATCTGGCATATATTCCGTAGTACAGTCTATGTTAAGGGCGAGTTACTCATCATTCGATGCAAAGTTTCCAATCGCGGCTGCAACCACTGCCGCTCGATGCAGTCCCGCAGTTCGTCGTGGAAGACATCGTCAAAGTTTCCGAGTCACTCGCACCGCGATACTTGAGAAAGTGCACTTGGAAGTTACTGTGCAACTCAGATCTGTAGTATCTGCTACTATCTATATTTCGAGGCAAACCGCAGACACTGAAGACTATACAAGAAATGGTAAATGGGGTGGTTGACAGCAGATGCTAAAAGAAAGTATGTAAAACATTCTGTGTCGGTTCAGCCACTTTATTTAACCTCTTAGATATTTTATCTTTACAGATAATGGTGTTAGATACTCTCTTAGACATTTTTCACTTACGAAATATTTTTCTTAAATATTTTATCTTCACAGTTAATTTTAGATATTTTTAAAGATATTTTATCGTTCCAGATAACTTTAGATCATTTTTTCAGATATTTTATCTTCGCAGATAATTTTACGTATTTTTTAAAGATATTTTATCTTTCCAGATAACTTTAGCTAATTTTTTAAAGATATTTTATCTTCGCAGATAATTTTAGATATTTTTTTTTAGATATTTTATCTTTCCAGATAACTTTACCTAATTTTTTTTAGATATTTTATCTTCGCAGATAATTTTAGATATTTTTTAATATTTTATCTCCACAGATAATTTTAGATATTTTTTTTAGATATTTTATCATCACAGATAATTTTAGATAATTCTCTTATCATCTTAGCTATACTCTTAGATATTTTTCAACTTACGTGTTAATTTTTTCAGATTTTTTTACATATTTAAGATATGAATTCTTTTAAACTTATTTACATCTTGGGAAAGAAAAATAGAATATTTACTTATTTAAACTAAACTGCATCCTGTATAAATTAGAGGATGGTAAATGGGTTGTTGGGCAGCAAATCCTAAAAAAAAAGAGTATTTCGACAAAAGATGCCGAAAAATAATAAACATATGTTAAATTATTTAATATATTAATATAAACTTTGAAATGTCGAAATTACAATTATTATAACAAATTAAAATAAACATACAGAACGATAAAAATAATTGAATAATTAAAGTTTAAGTAACAATTCTATTTGAAATATTAAATACAATAGAATTTTGAATAATAAACATGTTTAATTGATGTAATAATCAAAATTGCTAGGTATAAAAAAAAAAATTTTGCAGTTTTTTCTTTACATTACGTCGAGGGTCCATCAAATTATCAATGTATTTTATGCTGCAGTCACTGCAGCTTGTTGTTGTTATTCCAGACAGGAAGGTTATTTTTTTTAATTTTGGGAAAAAAAAATATATTGACCAATCCATTGAGGGGACGTTGAACCGCGATGGACACGAGATCCGGATGTTTACACGTCATTAGTGGAGGGCAAATCTCGTTTTATGGACCGGTAATTGTTCCGATGCCAGACGTGATTATAAATCCTCGTTAATTCTCCAGTTCGCTCGGTCTGTCGATTATTTGGTTCATAATAATGCTCATGATGTATTATTATCATTGGAAATACTTTTTTCTCATTGTTTATTCGCATTACATGCATTAGCAGGGCATTCAAACCAACCGTGAATATCCAGCCAACAATAAACTGACAACTATTTAATTTTTCACTGAATAGTTAAATATTTTAATTTATTTTAATTTTTATAACTAATATTAAAATATAATCGTATTGTCTACAAGATAAGCAAAATTAAAGAAATTTTAATTACTATATTTTTATATTAGCTATAAAAATTAAAATATACTTAAAACCATTAACCATTTTTTTTAAATATTCGCAAGTCTTTAAAATCAATCACTGTTAATTAATAGTTACGAATTAATATAATAAATTTTAACGAATCTCTCCAGGACCACAAAAAACTTTTTGTTTCAATGTCGGCAGATTTTTTTTTCTTTTTCATCATAATTTAATTTCACTCAGCATATTTTTTTTTTTTTTTGCATTTGAGCACGAATATAATGCAAACAAAGAAATGGCTAATTCGTCGGCTGACCATTATGTTATATGCTTGAGGGTATAACCGAACAAGTGACAAAACGTGTGTGACAATATTTGTGCTCGTGTCGCGTGTTCTCATACGTGAAATATTAAATAGTACGCGAAAATGAATATATAGGTCACGCAATTATGAAGCAGGATGTGATGCGGTTTTGTGCGGGCCGATGGAAAAATAAGCGAAGGGGTTTGTGTGGAAAGAGCGAGAGAAGGAGATATCAATTATCGCAAAGTGCGGGCAGGACATGAACGGAGGCGAGTAGTTGTGGACGATAGCCACACGGTTGATAGTCGTATAGGGGTAATTCCATTCCAAGTGGGCCATTAATTTGACATCACGCACATTTTTCTGTATTTTGTAATCATAATAATGGATATTCTGTAAAATTTTGAGAGCAATCGGGATGATCTGTCTCAACGATAAAAAAAAAAAATTATTTTGTTTTGTCAAAAAAATGGCGGAAGGTTTTTTGGCAAAAATGGCGGGAATTTTTTTGGCAAAATATGGCGGGAATTTTTTTGACAAATAATGGCGGGAATTTTTTTGATAAAAAATGGCGGGAATTTTTTTGACAAAAAATGGCGGGAATTTTTTTGACAAATAATGGCGGGAATTTTTTTGACAAATAATGGCGGGAATTTTTTTGACAAAAAATGGCGGGAATTTTTTTGACAAATAATGGCGGGAATTTTTTTGGCAAAAAATGGCGGGAATTTTTTTGACAAATAATGGCGGGAATTTTTTTGGCAAAAAATGGCGGGAATTTTTTTGACAAAAAATGGCGGGAATTTTTTTGGCGAAAAATGGCAGGAATTTTGTTTGTCAAAAAATGGCGGGAATTTTTTTGGCGAAAAATGGCGGGAATTTTTTTGACAAAAAATGGCGGGAATTTTTTTGACAAAAAGTGGCGGGAATTTTTTTGACAAAAAGTGGCAGGAATTTTTTTGACAAAAAATGGCGGGAATTTTTTTGACATAAATGGCGGGAATTTTTTTGACGAAAATGGCGGGAATTTTTTTGACAAAAAATGGCGGGATTTTTTTCACAAAAAATGACGGGAATTTTTTTAACAAAAAATGACGGGAATCTTTTTGACAAAAAATGGCGGGAATTTTTTTAACAAAAAATGGCGGGAATCTTTTTGACAAAAAATGGCGGGAATTTTTTTGACAAAAAATGGCGGGAATTTTTTTGACAAAAAATGGCGGGAATTTTTTTATTCAGAAACTGGCGGAATTTTTTTTGTTCAGAAAATGGCAGAAATTTTTTTTGACTATGAAAAATTTTTTCATTAAAAAGTCTATTCAAAAACTTAAATTTTATGCAGGAACAAATTTTTTGTACGTTCGGTAATTTTAACTATACAGCGAATTGAAAAAAGTGAAATAATAAAATCGTTATTAAATTTTTGGCAAACTATAGATGCTAAAATTCTGAAATAATGCATGTATGTTCGGGATACTATAAACATATTTTTAACAAATTATTAACAATTTTTGTAACCATGCTAAATTTGGATGGCCCACTTGGTATGGAATGACCCATAGGTCGGTAGTAGGTACAACGTTTGCTGAGCGGCCTCAACGCGGCCTGCGGAACAAACGCCCGTGGATTCTCGATCGATCAAATTTGCTTTCGGGGTCGCGGAGTTGGTGCTGCTGTTCGCGGAACAACGTCGCGAATCATCGCCACGTTCCGCAGCATCCACAGGACCGAATTACAATATGAGTCACGAAGGGATAATCGGCCGGACACAAGCGGAAAGGGAACTGGTTCTGCGGACGCTCGGATGCATGAATTCGCTCACTGATCAAACTCCCTCACTCTGTGTATATCTCAATGTTACCCCTATGCAAAATTCGTCATACCGTTTCTGTGTTATATTGTCCTACAATGATATATACAGTTTCTATTGGATGCGCACTGACTCTGACATTGTGTTAATTTCTGATGCACACTGTGACGGGCATGAAAGGGGTAATGTGGGTCACCGTATATATATATATATATATAGAAAATTGTTGAAGCATCGAAAACAAATTATTTATCGATTTAAATAAATGGGACACCGAAGTCATGGAAATAATACTAGTAATAATAAGTCCGTGGATTCAATTCATAAATATTTAGAAAGTTCTTATAGCCACGGGCATTGCATCGTAAAATGGACAATTTTTAAAAATAACATTTTCGTTCAACGCAAAACAAATAGAGTATGACAACTTTTTATTTTGTGTTGTGTTGTGTTTAAAAATTAATTCACGCCCTATACTTTGGGGCGTTTCATAATTTCGGAGCCGTCATTAGCCCTCAGATTTTTTTATTATCCCTCGGGGCCTTCATTATCCCTAAATTTTTTACCGTTCCTCGGGGCCTTTATTAGCCCTCATATTTTGTATCGTCCCTCAAGGCCTTTATTATCCCTCAGATTTTTTATCGTCTCTCGGCGGTCTTTATTATCCCTCGAGGCCTTTATTATCCCTCGAGACATTTATTATGCCTCGAGACCTTTATTATCCCTCGGGGGCCTTTAATAACCCTCGGGGTCTTTATTGTCCCTCGGATCTTTATTATCCCTCGGAGTCTTTATTATCCCTCGGGTTCTTTATTATCCCTTGGGTCCATTATTATCCCTCGGAGCCTTCATTGTATTACTTCATTATATTCCTTGGGGCACCGTTCTCTCAAGCCCTCGTATTCTAGGGTCTATCTGAGCCTTTATTAACCCTCAGAATTCATTATTCCAGATCGGACCTCTATCCCTCGGGGCCCTTTTCATTTTTTGTGATCCATTACAATGGGCACAAAAATAGATACATACATAGACTTACGTACAAATTTTTCGCTTTATTTATATACATATTTCCCGATAATATCTCGACAACGAAATACACGATCCGATTTAATTCACTAGTTACTTCATTTCTATTAATTTATTCACGTTGCCCTGATTAATTGATTCCATTTTTACCACCGTATAGCCGCAAGAGATGGATCGTCCCATATGCCAACTAGAGCATGGCCCAGGGCGGCAAATTTGCAAGGCAGAAAAATTTCCAACGTATTTTTGCTTTCTCACAGCCGGAATAGAAATGTAAAACTCCCTTTGCCATTCGCATCCTTCCAAATGGGTTAAAAAAATAACAGAAGTTACTGCCGGAAAACCAATCATAGTTTTTTGCTTATTCGTTGGCCCAACGAATAAGTTAGTACACTCGACTACTGTTAGTTTTCCGTCTCCTGGCTGAGTTTTTTTTCAGTCTTCTGGGAACGCAGCAAAAAAAAAAACATGAAAAAATCCACTATACTCCCTTCCCATAAAAAAAAACCCAACAATGGCAAACGGCAAAATAAAAAAGTGATTAAATGAAATTTTCATTTTTATTTTCACTAGGATTTTAATCCATAAAATAGGAAATTATATGACACTCAAATAGGAAAATTGACATGATGACTCTCATTACCCAATTAATCCGTAGACAGTGGTGGTATGGCAACATTTAGCTTCATTACCTATGAGTTGCAATCCCCCCCCCCCCTCCCCTTCCATCACCCACCCACCCCTTTTATACTCTCTCTCTGGCGCTTGTCGCACGATGCTTTTAAATGGCGCTGGTCAATATTGAGTCTCCCTGAATTGGTGTAATACGCTGATTATTGCTCCCGGCAAATACCGCGAGCTCGCTAACCAACTGCATAACAGCGCTCATATATATAGCATATATAGTCAAAGGGTACAATAGGAAGAGCAGAGAGTGGGTAGGCGTAGACCATTCCTGATCACCATCCCCCACATTATCCCCCCAACCCCCCGAAACCCCCAAACCCCCCACCCCTTACCCCTCATATTCTGGTTCTCGTGCGTAATGTCCATTAAATATTAATCCGCGGGGTGTGCGCACGTCGAATGGCTTATCGAATCCCCGAATCGACCTGCTGTGGCACCCCATCATAGTATTTGTTAACGGGAGAGAAACTACTCGCCGTTGCTGCTGCAGCTGCGGATAAGCTAACCGAATGCGACAAGCCAAATACCGCGTTGCGATGCCAGCTATGGATGTGTATATATATATATATATATATATATATATATATATATGTGTGTAAAACATGGTTGACCCGATGATTTCCCTCGGACTGGTTCAATATATTTTTCACAAAAGTATTATCCATTTTTTAATTTGAAAAAAAAAAAAAAAAAAAAAAAAAAAAATGTGAAGAATATATCGCCAAATTGTATTTTTATACTATATTAGCCTTTTAAAAAATATTATTAAAATTTATATTATTGTGACATAAATTTTAATAATATTTTTTTTTAAATAAAATAATATTATAATTTTTAAAAATATATTACATAATATTATATATATATATATATATATATTTTTTTTTTTTTGTTACCTTCGTATGCCTTCTTCAGGCTTTTACGTTTTTGCCCCTCTCCCCTTTTCCCCGTTCCTTCATAGAGACCCCATATATACATAATAATATTATATATATAATTTTTATATATAATAAAATAATACTTGAAAATTTTGTAAATATTTTATGGAAATTAATTTTCCTGACTTTTCGATAATGTTCCACAGAAATAAACTTTTCTACATTTTCTAAATTTTTAATAGTACTAATTATTGTTTTATACATATATAAAACGAATTATACGATATTCCAAATGTCAAATAGCTTCTACTTTCCAAGACGAAATTTAAAAAAAATCCCTCCAAACTTCAGACACCATTAAAAAAAAAAAAAAATTGTGTAAAAGTCAAAGAATTGAAAGAAAAATAAGAGGTTTTAAAATTTCCAGAATGGATCATCTAGTTGCACTCGGTAAGTTATTCCCTTGAGGATGGCAGTAGTATAGGCAAAGCTGGGATTCGCCCGGGCCCAAAGTCGTTCCCTGCTCGTGAACTCGCCACTACTGTTAGGAAACCACGTCTCGCGTCTCGCTCCCTCGTTAAGTGGTAAATCTTGTCCGTCGGCTATAGGCAGTCCCGGTGACTAAAGTTGATAGCGGTTGCGGGCTTTGCGCGAGCGAAGTCCTCCACCTCCTTCACCTTCGCCTCCTTCGCTGTCTCATCTCTCTTTGCTTTCTCTCTCTCTCTCTCTCTCTCTCTTTCTGTGAGCGCCGCTAGAGTTTCACAAAGTTTGTAGCCTCGACCGCGCGCTCGAGCGGTACATCTCGATCGAATTCCCCGCGCCTCACACACAAGAGTCTGTCTACGAGTACACGAGACTAGATACTCTGTGGGATATAGCGGGAGACGAATAGAGAGAAGTGGAAAGGGTTAAGAGAGGAGGGGGAGGGGAGAGGGGTTAACCTCGTGGCTCGCTCTTGGGATATACCTGTGCAAAACGGCTGCATGCGGGACGCGCATATAACTCGCTTTCGGATCGCAAGGATGCCCGCACTCTCGGCTGACTATACTTGGGCTGTACTACTGGCAGCGGCGGCAGTAGTATGCTGGTACATAGAGGAGACTCCGAACACTCTCTACTCTGTATTGCACTATGTACTATAGCGTTAGAGGACTGGCGGTAGCTGGGGTATGGCACGGATGTGGTAATACGGGTCATTTGGTGGGAAATTGATTTTTAGTAGGGGAAATTGGTAGGGGTAATTAATTACTGTTTTAATTAGATATTTATAATTGTAGAAAATTCATAGAATATTTATAGAAAATTCATAGAATATTTATAGAAAATTCATAAAATATTTATAGCAAATTCATAGAATATTTATAAAAAATTCATAGTATACTTATAAAAAATTTCTTGAAAATTTAGTGAAAATTTTCTATAAATTTTGGAAAATTTAAAAAAATTCTATAACATTATTTTTTATAATTTAGAAATGTAGAAAGAAAATTTATTGAAAAGTTATTGAAAACTTTCTATAAATTTTAGAAAATTAAAAAAAAATTCTATAAAATTATTTTTTATAAATTTTATTATTTTCTATATTTTTAATATTTCTAAAATTAGTTATACTATTATTTAAAAAAATATTTATTCGTTGTTTCCGTATGGATTCTAAAGTGAGCATTCTCGGCTGACTATACTTGGGCTTTACTACTGGCAGCGTTGGCAGTAGTATGCTGGTACATAGAGGAGACTCCAAACACTCTCCACTCTGCCTTGCACTATGTACTATAGCGTTAGAAGACTGGCGGTAGCTGGGATATGGCACGGATGTGCTAATACGGGTCATTTGGTGGGAAATTGATTTTTAGTAGGGGAAATTGGGAGAGGTAATTAATTACTGTTTTAATTAGATATTTATAATTATAGAAAATTCATAGAATATTTATAGAAAATTTCTTGAAAATTTAGTGAAAATTTTCTGTACATTTTCGAAAATTAAAAAAAAATTCTATAAAATTATTTTTTATAAATTTTATTATTTCTATATTTTTAATATTTCTAAAGTTAGTTATACTATTATTAAAGAAATATATATTCGTTACTTCCTTATGGATTGTAAAGTGAGCACTCTCGGCTGACTATACTTGGGCTATACTACTGGCAGCGACGGCAGTAGTATGCTGGTACATAGAGGAGACTCCGAACACTCTCTACTCTGCCTTGCACTATGTACTATAGCGTTAGAGGACTGGCGGTAGCTGGGGTATGGCACGGATGTGGTAATACGGGTCATTTGGTGGGAAATTGATTTTTTGTAGGGGAAATTGGGAGGGGTAATTAATTACTGTTTTAATTAGATATTTATAATTATAGAAAATTCATAGAATATTTATAGAAAATTTCTTGAAAATTTTCTATAAATTTTGGAAAATTTTAAAAAATTCTATACATTTTTTTTTATAATTTAGAAATTTAGAAAGAAAATTTGTTAAAAAGTTATTGAAAATTTTCTATAAATTTTAGAAAATTAAAAAAAATTCTATAAAATTATTTTTTATAAATTTTATTATTTCTATATTTTTAATACTTCTAAAGTTAGTTATACTATTATTAAAGAAATATATATTCGTTACTTCCTTATGGATTGTAAAGTGAGCACTCTCGGCTGACTATACTTGGGCTATACTACTGGCAGCGTTGGCAGTAGTATGCTGGTACATAGAGGAGACTCCAAACACTCTCCACTCTGCCTTGCACTATGTACTATAGCGTTAGAGGACTGGCGGTAGCTGGGGTATGGCACGGATGTGGTAATACGGGTCATTTGGTGGGAAATTGATTTTTAGTAGGGGAAATTGGTAGGGGTAATTAATTACTGTTTTAATTAGATATTTATAATTGTAGAAAATTCATAGAATATTTATAGAAAATTCATAAAATATTTATAGCAAATTCATAGAATATTTATAGCAAATTCATAGAATATTTATAAAAAATTTCTTGAAAATTTAGTGAAAATTTTCTATAAATTTTGGAAAATTTAAAAAAATTCTATAACATTATTTTTTATAATTTAGAAATGTAGAAAGAAAATTTATTGAAAAGTTATTGAAAATTTTCTATAAATTTTAGAAAATTAAAAAACATTCTATAAAATTATTTTTTATAAATTTTATTATTTCTATATTTTTAATATTTCTAAAGTTAGTTATACTATTATTTAAAAAAATATTTATTCGTTGTTTCCGTATGGATTCTAAAGTGAGCATTCTCGGCTGACTATACTTGGGCTTTACTACTGGCAGCGTTGGCAGTAGTATGCTGGTACATAGAGGAGACTCCAAACACTCTCCACTCTGCCTTGCACTATGTACTATAGCGTTAGAAGACTGGCGGTAGCTGGGATATGGCACGGATGTGCTAATACGGGTCATTTGGTGGGAAATTGATTTTTAGTAGGAGAAATTGGGAGGGGTAATTAATTACTGTTTTAATTAGATATTTATAATTATAGAAAATACATAGAATATTTATAGAAAATTTCTTGACAATTTAGTGAAAATTTTCTGTACATTTTCGAAAATTTTAAAAAATTCTATAAAATTATTTTTTATAAATTTTATTATTTCTATATTTTTAATATTTCTAAAGTTAATTATACTATTATTAAAGAAATATATATTCGTTACTTCCTTATGGATTGTAAAGAGAGCACTCTCGGCTGACTATACTTGGGCTATACTACTGGCAGCGGCGGCAGTAGTATGCTGGTACATAGAGGAGACTCCGAGCACTCTCTACTCTGCCTTGCACTATGTACTATAGCGTTAGAGGACTGGCGGTAGCTGGGGTATGGCACGGATGTGGTAATACGGGTCATTTGGTGGGAAATTGTTTTTTTGTAGGGGAAATTGGGAGGGGTAATTAATTACTGTTTTAATTAGATATTTATAATTATAGAAAATTTATTGAAAATTTTAAATAATTCTATAAAATTATTTTTTATAATTCAGAAAGAAAAGTTATTGAAAATTTATAGAAAATTTTCTATAAATTTTAGAAAATTAAAAAAAAATTCTATAAAATTATTTTTTATAAATTTTATTATATTCTATATTTTTAATATTTCTAAAGTTAGTTATACTATTATTTAAAAAAATATTTATTCGTTGTTTCCTTATGGATTCTAAAGTGAGCACTCTCGGCTGACTATACTTGGGCTATACTACTGGCAGCGTTGGCAGTAGTATGCTGGTACATAGAGGAGACTCCAAGCACTATGTACTATAGCGTTAGAGGACTGGCGGTAGCTGGGGTATATCAAGGATGAGGTAATACGGGTCATTTTTTGGGAAATTGATTTTTAATATACTGTTCAAAAAATCTAATTGAAATTGAATGTACTTTTACTGGCAATTTTTATGTATAAACTAGTATATAAAATTTAATATACAAGTGTAATGTAAAATCAATGTATGGTACAGCACATTCAATAATTTACTTTAATTATAATTGACTATAAAAATTTATAGAAAATCTCAAGTTACTTATACTATTTTTTTTTAATTGAGTACTCGATACAAATAACCGGAGCAAATATTTCTGAGATTATCCTATTTTGTTCCTGTCGATATTTGTTTGACGAAATGTCAAAATTAATCGAAAACACAATTGATTTGAAAACACAAATTTGGGCAAGTGTTCTAATAAGCCCCTTCAAATTTTTTTTTGCCGTCGCTCAAATTGCTGGAATCGATTTTTGAGTGAAAATCATTAAAAATACACTGCGGGTTTCGTGATAAAGCCTTTTTTTTTTGCATATGCGTTTCACTTTGCCCCACATTCCCCGACCTCTTGTACAGCAAATTGGAAAGGGCGCGACCATTAATCACGTGATGCGTTTTTATCAAATTTTTTACCCCCTCCCCCCCTGGCTCGTTATCACGTACTTTCTTTCGTTATCGGACAGATGTAAAAAGGATAAAATATAAAACAAATATGTCATACTATAATATTATATTGTCGATGAAACCCGAATTATGTTGATAATAAAAATGTCAACTCCAATTGTCTTGACGTTTTTGGTGTTGTTTATGATTTATATTCGTCAATATTTTACCTTAAAAAGTTATATTATTCTCGAATTACACGCTCCTAATAAATAATTCTCCTTTTTCATCTAAAATAAAATAAAGATAAAGTAAATATAAATAAAATATAAAATATTACAAAATATACGTGACTTTGACCCAAGAGCCTTCCCCTCTCCCATGTAATCATTCATGATGATTTTCATCCCCCCTCCCTTCCAGATTCTCATGTAATTAATGGTCGCCCAAAAAACTTGTGCCAAAATCTTATATTCCGATACAAGTGATCCTAAAAATTCATCAAAATTCAATTTAATCCAATTAACCTCAATGGGCAAATAAATGTCTATCATCTTGCTTAAGTGATTCATATTGCCTCCAAAATTCCATGTACCATATTCAGCAATAATATAGTACATAGATATATAGTAGACATACTAGAGACAAGACGTTCTAGTGTCCTGGCAGCGTTCTAGCATCCTCACCAGCTTCTCTACTCGGGCCAGCATCAACCAAGTAGTAGAAGCACCAACGGCAAGCACATAGACGTGGTCCAGAAGCTCCAGGGCTACACCACTACACCAAAACTACCTTCCCTCTCTCGAATGTACCACCATCGTCGTCAACCACCACCACACCATGCAACCCGCTTCTGCACCCAGGATACATAATGCAAACAGTTTGGGCCAAGCCCCGGTCACAAGTTTAACTTAGTTTGCTACATAGGTAGAGAGGTAATTGCATTTACTCTGACGTCTGTAGGTTTCGCGAGGCGCGAGCGAGTGAACTCGCGCGAGATTCAACTCTATATAGTTTGGTAGGTGCATCCTCTAGCATCGTCTCTTCTTCTTCTTCTTCCTCCTCCTTCTCCTTCACTGGTCCTACATCTGTTTCACTCCTTCTCGCTTGCTTTCTCTTTTCCTCACTCAACGTTCCATGTTACTATGTACCTTCTGGTCGATGAAGATTCCCAAAACTGTCCGGCAGAACTGCATGCCTCGCGTCCGAGTTTCCTCGAGGTTAGAGCTACGACAGGGAAAGGGATTTCGAGAGGTACCAATGAACGGATGGTTTATATGTGTTTGTGTGTATGTGTGTGTGTGTGTGTTTGTGTGTGTGTAAGGTTCTGCCTCGATGACTTCAATTTCCAATTCTGTTAGGTCTCTTTCTCAGACGAGCTGCGTTATCACTTTAAAAGCGGATGCTAAAGGTCCCGGGGTAAATGGTGATGAAGGGTTTTATTAGGTTTTTCGAAAATTGTTTATGGACATTTTTCTGAGTTTTCGAAAATTGTTTATGGACATTTTTCTGAGTTTTCGAAAATTGTTTATGGACATTTTTCTGAGTTTTCGAAAATTGTTTATGGACATTTTTCTGAGTTTTCGAAAATTGTTTATGGACATTTTTCTGAGTTTTCGAAAATTGTTTATGGACATTTTTCTGAGTTTTCGAAAATTGTTTATGGACATTTTTCTGAGTTTTCGAAAATTGTTTATGGACATTTTTCTGAGTTTTCGAAAATTGTTTATGGACATTTTTCTGAGTTTTCGAAAACGGTTTGGGGAAATAAATTTTTCTGAGTTTTCAAAAATCGTTTGTGGAAATAAATTTTTCAGAGTTTTCGAACATGTTTTGTGGAAATACATTTTTCCGAGTTTTCGAACATGTTTTGTGGAAATACATTTTCGGAGTTTTCGAACATGTTTCATAGAAATACATTTTCAGAGTTTTCGAACATGTTTTATGGAAATACATGTTCGGAGTTTTTTATCGTGTTTTGCGGAAATACATTTTCTGAGTTTTTGAACATTTTTAATGAAAATGCATTTTTCTGAGTTTTTGAACATGTTTTGTGGAGAAAAAAAATGCTGAGTTTTCAAAAATGTTTTATGGAAATAAATTTTTCTGAGTTTTCGAAAATGTTTTATGGAAATAAATTTTTCGGAGTTTTTGAACATGGTTTGTGGAAATAAAGTTTTCTGAGTTTTCGAAAATGTTTTGTGGAAATAAATTTTTCTGAGTTTTCGGACATGTTTTGTGGAAATAATTTTTTAAAAGTTTTCGAACATGTTCGATGGAAATAATTTTTAGAACATGTTCTATAAAAATAACATTTGCTAAGTTTTCTAACATGTGTTGCAGAAATATTTTTTAAAGTTTCGAACATGTTTTACAGAAATATATTTTTGAAATGCTAACATGTTCTATGGAAATATTTTTTCTGTGTTTTCGAACATGTTTTGCATGATTTTTTATTTATTTCGAAAATGTTTTGTGGAATTAAAGTTTTCTGAGCTTTCGAGCATGTTTTGTGGAAATAAACTTTTCTGAGCTTTCGAGCATGTTCTGTGGAAATAAACTTTTCTGAGTTTTCGAACATGTTTTGTGGAAATAGTTTTCTGAGTTTTCGAAAATGTTCTATGGAAATTTTGTTTTCTCAATTTTCGAAAATCTTTTATGAAAATTAATTTCTCTGAGTCAGTATCTTTTCAATTTCAGTAAATTTCAAAATAGTTTTAAAAAATAAGAAAAAAAGCCTTATAAATTTTGCTATCCATCGAATTTGTTAAACAATTGTTGTTTCAAAATAGATAATAAACCAATATTCTCAGTATCTTCAGCAATTATATTTCTTATATTTTTATCTAATCCCATAGTACTAAAATCCTGAAATATGCAAAGGATTCTTTATCACGAGCTCCATTCGATGGCAAGAATTTTCATTGAAACCCCAACAGCAATCAACGTTTTACTCATAGGAGATATATATGTATATATTTTTTTCGATTCCTGTGTATCGTAGGCACAGAAACGAAATTACCTTCGGGTAGTGGAATTTTGCTTGGATACTCGTGTATTCCATAATACGAGTTGCGATTGTCGACAGTGAAAGAGAACGAGACTTTTATTAACTTCACCCTCCGTGGGGGCTGCATACCACATGTCGTACGCCAGTGCGAATGAAAGAATTCGAAACATTTCCACAGTGGTCTTGGATTTTGCTGCGAATACACGAACTGGGTTAAAAAATTTTCGAAGCGTGACAGCGCGTCCGTTGCACATGCCGGACAAAATCCCTCGAGCTCTGCGCGCGATTCATGTGTGACCAAATCAGCATTCGTAACGTGCTCAAGGGCATTTTCGCACACGTCAAGTCAGAAAAAAAAAAAAATTATTGTCACTTTGTACCAGAGATAACCCAGAGCGTCATCAGGATAGGGGGGGGGGGGGGGGGGTGCGGGACTGACAGTGCAGGGAAAGGGTTAATTTACTCTCTCGTCAATTCTATTGTTCATATTCAAGATAGAAATTTTTTTGAATTAATTCTTAAGATTATTGCCATATTTAATTTTTTATATTTAATGTTTGTAAATGCAAAATTAATGATTTTTTATTCCTCATTGAGGAATCTTTGATTTTATTCAAGATAAATTTTATTTAAATTATATCTTAAGAGTATTGCCATGTATATTTAATTTTTTATATCTAATGTTTATAAATGGGTATCTAATGATTTTTTTTTATTCCTCATAGAGGAAACTTTGTTTTCATGAAAATTAATTTTTTTTAGAGATTTTCTTGTGAGCATACTTGGAATTTTCGGCGAGAAAAGTGAGTTAAAAAATGTCCGTGTGTGTGTGTGAAAATTTTATGACGTATAACTCAAGAACCATCGAACCAATTGAGCTGAAATTTGGCACATAAGTGAAGCAATAGCTCGTCTTTAATTGTTGCAATTATTGACTAAATTTACGCAAAAATGTAGATTTTATAAGTTTTTGAATATTTTCAAAAAAGAGGGCAACTGCTCTAACTTTCGTAAAATTTACGACATTTTGCTAAATAGTTCTTTATAAGTGCAGGTACATTTAATGTTGCTTGGTATTTAATTTGGCCGAAATCGGTAAAGCCGTTCGGATTTTATGAAGTTTTGAAATTTTCGAAAAATTTATGCTACCGCATTAACTTTTGCAAAACATGATTTAGAAAGACCAAATTTTATACGTAAACGAAACAATATTTAGTGATGCTAGATACATAATTCAGTGAAGATCGGTAAAAGGGTTCGCATTAAATATGAATTTGAATTTTTCATTATTATTTCTTGACGATCAATTTTTTTAAATTTACAACAAAAATTCCGTATTATTTTTAACATTTTGCAAAGTTTCCTCTGTGAAGAAGCAATATGCAGGCTTCTACTTTTTTATTCATGCGGTACCAAATCTCACGAGTATCGGATTTAATGTTCAGCTTAAAATATTTAAAAATACAAAAGATACGTACACCCATAAAGTACTAAATCCCTCGAGTTTTCCGCGTAATACACGAGTGACCAAATCTGCATTCGTAACGCGATCAGGAGCATTTTTATGCACCACAAGCTCGTTAATAAAAAATAAAAAAAATAAATGAAATAAAAATAAATAAAAAGTACTGTCACTTTGTACATGAGATAAACGAGAACGTCATCAGACTGAGGGGATAAGGGGGAAGGGGGGGGGGGGTGATTTGACAGAACAGTGGAATGGGTTCATTTATTCTCTCGTCAATACTATCGCTCTCATTTCAGCTGGATTAACATTGTCGATACCGTAAAATCGCTCGAGGACACGTACAGACCAATAAATTTTTGTGGTTTAAAAAGAATTTATGTGGGCTAAAATTTCGTTCGGTTCATCTCGACATTCGTGTTTATACGAGAAGTTGGAGATAATATCGCTTCGTAAAAAAGGATCGAGACGAGCCGTGAGAAGCAAAAACGTAAAAAAAAAAAAATTAATTTCGATTTTAAAAAATGGGGAGGGGGAACTGAGAGGCATTAATCCGTTAAACTCTGCGGTTCGATATATAGTATATCGATGAGCAATGTATGTATACATATTGTTATATTACGACGGTTAAAATGAACGAAAAACGATCGAGAAATAATCTCACGATAAATATCGAAGTTCACATAAATATCGATACAAACACGTAAAAATTTTTGCAATTTACGTTACTTCCAATTTTATTCACTAACGGATATATTTAATTTAATCATAGCATAATATAAAAACAAAAAAATTAAAATAAAAATATTTAACTAATTAAATGAGTGTTAAAAAAATTACAAATTTTTTAATGCAATTTTGTGAGGTTTTATGATTGTAAAAAATCGGGGTCAGATTTACACTGTTAAAAATGTTTGCGAATTTGCATTAATTGAAATTTTGTTAATCAGCGGATGTATTAAATTTAATACACGAGTGTTCAAAAAATTAGAAATATTTTATATAAATTTTTTTAATTTTCATGGTATGTAATATATAATACTATAATTTAATATCACACATGAGTGAAATTTTGTGAAGTTTGCAGATTGGAAAAAAAAATCGGGATCATATTTACACTGTTAAATATTAATTTTCCATAATTAAAATGGCCATAATGGTGTGTATTATTTGCTCGATATGATTCGGATTATGTTACTCCAATTAAATTACATATCCAATTACATTACGTATTCCAATGAGATATTCAATCTATTGTACTATGGTTAACATGAAATGCTTCTTTGATGAAAATCATTGCAGCTGTAGGCTAATACCGATACTCCATTTGATGACAGTTTAGAGAGTGAAGAAAGTAAATGGATCGATTTGTGGAGCACAGCATAGGAAGTAATAGTCTAGATATTGCGAGAGTGTGGACATCGAGACTAGCAGTGGATACGACGAGGGAATCATGAAATTAGGCCGCGGGGGTTTGATGGAACCGTTGACGAACGCAATAGGTACAGCCTGACAGAAGCAGATCAACTAGCTAGTGGCATACACGTACATATGATGCATTCTCCGTGAAGTGAGTCATTTTGCTTCCTCATAGAGGAAGCTTTGTTTTGGTGAAAATTTTTTTTCCAGATTTTTATGTCAGAACACTTAGAATTGTCCAAAACGTTCAGAAAAGTGATCTAGAAAAAATGTCCGTATATATGTATATATGTACTAGAATTTTATTGTGGCTCACGCGCTGCGCGCGCTCGTTATCGCCCCCACCCAAGGGTGCCCCCCGCAAGGGTGCTCCCCGCAAGGGTGCCCCCCGCAAGGGTGCCTCCCGCAAGGGTGCCCCCTGCAAGGGTGCCCCCCTCAAGAGTGCCCCCCGCAAGAGTACCCCCCGCAAGGGTGCCTCCCGCAAGGGTGTCCCCCGCAAAGGTGCCCCCCGCAAGGGTGCCCCCCGCAAGGGTGCCCCCCGCAAGGGTCGCCCCGCAAGGGTCCCCCCGCAAGGGTGCCCCCCGCAAGGGTGCCCCCCCCGGAAGAGTACCCCCCGCAAGGCTGCCCCCCCCGGAAGAGTACCCCCCGCAATGGTGCTCCCCCCGGAACAGTACCCCCCGCAAGGCCGGCCCCCCCGGAAGAGTACCCCCCGCAAGGCTGGCCCCCCCGGAAGAGTACCCCCCGCAAGGCTGCCCCCCCCCCCCCCCGGAAGAGTAACCCCCGCAAGGGTGCCCCCCCCCCACCAAGAGTGCCCCCCCACCCTTGGGGGACCGATGTTTTTGGAAAAGGACTTAGAATAATTCGGGCTCGGGGCTTGGCTGAAAGGGGTGGGACTAGCCTCAAGCCTTTAGCCCCATCCCCTTCCGCCAAGCCCCGAACCCGAATTATTTTAAGTCCCTCAATTCTTGACACGGCGGCGGCGGCGGCGAGATCTTTTTATAATATAGAGAAATATATGTGTATGTGGGTGCGTATGGGCGTCGCGTGTGTGCGTGTGCGTGTGTGTGCGTATGCGTGTGCGTGTACAATTTTTATACTTTATTTTATCTTTCTAATCCATATATTTTATTTTTTGTTCATTTTACAGAATATTCGGTAGTATGTGAGAAGCTTGCAAAAAAAAAAAAATTGGCCATGTCTCGAAATTCTCGCCAAGGAAAATAAATTAAAATAAAAAATGTATATCATAATATTATTTTCTCGTAAACTATATCGATTTTCATATTGCTAATACTTTTTTCAGGCTTTGCACATACTGCCAAATATTCTGTTAAATTTACGGGAAAATGTATACTTTTTAGTATCGACTTTTAGTATAAAAGTGTATCGACAGAAAAAAAATCTGAAAAAATTCATAGAGAGTGCTTTCAAGTAGTACTAAAACTCAACAAGGCATGAGAAATATCTGAGAGGGTTTGGAAAAAAAAAAGGGAGTTCACTTTACAGAGAATGTCTCGTATAATCCTGTGGACCTCTGTATGTGGTCAATCTCCGCATGTATGCATACCTTCGCATCATGCCTCACAGGTTAACCAATGCAGCTATACCAAATACGTGGATCATATAGCCATGGCTATTTGACCTCCTTATATCCACTTGAATCGGTTCTCTGTGACGATACGATGTTAGAGTTCCTCTATTACTGGTATATTTGACTCTGAGCCCTGAAACTCATTACAGAGCGCGTACGAGCTTTGCATACACGCAGTACATAATCCAAAGCCATTTAAGATAACACTTTCGTATCTTGGAATTATTTGTAAATATGCAAAGACTACATTTGCACTAATAAATTTCGAGCAATGAAATACGAAATTGTTACTAAATTTTTGTTTCTGATTTTCGCCAAATAATATGGTTTAATAAAAAAATTATTAATTAATAAATGTTTTATCCTGATAAAAATTATTAATTTGTGTTAAAGGCTAAATTTGTAGCTGAGAGTTTTGAATATATTATGTGTCGTTAACTGACAGTCAATATAATATAATATAATACTGTATAAGTATTGTTATAAGGTGATCTTGGAAAACCTGGAGTACTCAGAATTCCCGGATTACCCAGAATTTCCGGAAAAACTAGAATACTCAGAATTCTCGGATTACCCAGAATTTCCAGATTACCCAGAATTTCCGGAT